>JAKCPI010005338.1:0-149314 GCA_023213315.1 Euborellia annulipes | reverse complement strand
GGCTCCTCGAGGATGTAAGAATGCAACAATTTTTTAACTTATCATTGAACGCCCCACGCTTTTATTTGAAATCATAATTATTCAACAATTTTAACAACAAAAAATGAAATTAATTTTTTCTTTTTATTTCCAAAATGAATATAAAAAAGAACCCAAATATACAAAATAATTTGTAATTAGAAAAACACACCTCCACGTAATTAAATCTTGAGTTAATGATTAATATTTTTAAAATTGATAGCATGTCTCTCTTTTTTTTTGAGCATATCGATCCTCACTAAAGCTACCTGGTGGAATTTAAATATGAAAAACTTTTAACTCGTTTAAAATTTTTCCAAAGTCCAAATATAATTAAAAAATAATTTTTTAGCAATTGGTGGATAAGTTTTTTTTTTTTGTTGTGTATATATATATATTAAATAACTTTATAGATTATTAGTCCATTAATTTTTTTTTAAACCTCACTTTGAAGAAGTCTCAACTCTTTTGATGTTCGTTGGCAACCATTTTGATTAACTGGGAATAATATTCGATTCTCCCTCTCCTCTACGGGGCTGTTAAATGAGCTCAGGTGTTTGGGGAATCCTCGCATGCGGTAATGGGAAGGCTTAATGCGTTGTCCATTGGGGAGTGAGGGGGTTGAATTTGCGTCATGGAAAAGGGAGGGGTGGCCGCCGTCCGTAGTTTTATTTTATCACCCGGGAATGGTGATAAATTCTCCTTTGTTTTTCTAAAGAGTCTCGGGAGCAAAGGGCAAACAGCTACTACTACCAGAGGAAGGCGAGAATACTAGCATCTTGATATTGTCTTTCTCACTCTTAAGGATAAAATATTGCCACTGAACTTGTTTTTTTTTTTCTCTGTCTCATTTTAAAATAAATAAAAATATAATTATAAAATTCTAAAGAAATTTTCTCTCTAAAGAGTGATTATTACTTTCTCTTACCTATATAGGTATAGAGAGAAAGTATTGGATTCATGTCAAAAATTCGATGTGCCGAGACATGTTTTGAGGTCCTCTGAGTCCAAAAGTGAGTCTTTCAAAAATGCCCCCCCCCCTGAGCACGTGAAAATAAACTTTCGACCAAAGAGTACTAGTACTTTACTGATATACTTTTTCAGTTTTCTTTTTGATTTTCTCAAAATTCGAACTAACGATTTTGATTAAAATCCATAAATCAAGAAGTTAATGTTTTTAGGGCAATCAGAATTCATAATGCAAAGAATACATAAATGTTTCCTCATACATTTCCTATGAGAGAAATCGTAACTTCAGCAATTTTACAGGAAATTCGGGATGAAAATAATTTTCCTGTAATCTCAAGGTCATCTTTAAGCATATAACTATAACTATAAGGAGTAACTTTGCAGCCAGGAGATTAAATAAAAAAAATATTTTATATAATTTTTATTCGCCGACGTTTCGGTCGTCAATCAAACGTCCTTCTCCAGAGCAAATATTGTCAATTATACAGAATCTTAGGAATTTTAATATTCATTACAATCATATACAATTTCTTTTTACTTTGATATGTACAAAAAATTATCCCTCAGAGTCTCTGATTCAATGATGAATAATTTTTTGTGCATATCAAAAGTAAAAAGAAATTGTATATTGAATAATCGACAATATTTGCTCTGATGAAGGTCGTGATTGACGACCGAAACGACGGCGAATAAAAATTAAATAAAAGTATGAGTGAGTTTAATTGCTGGTGGGCCAGCCGCAACTATAGCCTCCGGAAATCGAGCCCAGGATCTCCAGCTTTTCCGAGGCAACCGGATATTCATTCTACACCTCACAATGATCCTGGGTGTGATTCCCGGTGGCCATGGAGCGCCAACTAACAGACATGACTAGTCAAATCAGAATCGTGATATATATTGAATATTAATATAGATCTCGAAGTTTTAAATTTGAATTTTCTACATTTTTCATAATTTTTATTTTTGTCTTAACTATATAAATATATAAATGGAATGTATTGGATTCATGTCAAAAATTCGATGTCGAGATAGATATACATGTTTTGAGGTCTCCTGAGTCCTAAAAATCAGGTCCCGCAAAATGGTCTGTCTGTGTGTGGTGATGTAATAAAATAACCTTTTGAACAAAATCGGCCAAAATGTACTAGTACTTTACTGAAGTATTTTTCAAAACTCGCTCCAACGATTTTGAATAAAATTCATAAATCAACTATTATTTAGATGCTATTCTGATTATTGCATAACCGGCGGGCGTAACTTAAGTTATTTATGTTGAGATTACCTTTTTATTTTATTAAATATCAAAAAGGAAATATTTATTAGAGTTTCTTAATATTATTGAGGATATATATATTTTAAATATCACCTGTGTCCAATTTATTATTCCCTTTTATTTTTTTTTTTGGTCGATTTCCGCTTTTCGGCGGAGGCGTGGGAGCCTTCTAAATTTTCTCTTTACACCCCCTTAAAAAGTAATAAAAAAATTTATATATATTTCAATATTTTTATCGTAAAAAGTGATATTAATATCAACTTATTCAATTTCTATTCAATATAAAAACATATTTCTCTTTGTGTAGTTATAAAATTATTTCTTTCCCAGTTATTACCTTATACGTGCATCTATAGAGAGACATAAAATATATATAATAAAATATCATACAATATCATGACATATAAACTTTTGAATCTTATTTACTGCCTATTCAAATGATACCTATTTGTTACCAAGCCCATTTGTGGTGCAAGCCCCTCCCACTCGCTCGTTGAAATTTAAAGAAGAAAAATGCATTAAAATTTTATAATGGAATTTTTTTTTATGTACATATTAATGAAATTTAAAATAAACATAAAGAAAAAAAATAGAGCAAATGAGACGTCATTAATGGAGGTAATAAATAATTTAATGATTACTTATATTAAAAAAACAAATGCAGATTAAGATTTTTTTGATTAATTTGAAATTATCAAAAAATAAACAACTGGTGTGAGTCTGACATTATAAAGAGCATCTAAAAAATAATTGATTTGAGAATTTTAATTAAAACCTTTGGAGTGAATTTTGAAAAAATCGCAAAAAACTGAAAAAGTACATCAGTAAAGTATTTGTACTCTGGCTGATTTTGTTTAAAACCTTCCTCTTACTTTGTATGTGTGTCCTTAACTTAAATATAAAATTTCAACCTTCTAGCTCTTTTTGTTCTTGAGATATTTTCTTCTCAGTCAGGCCATTTTGCGGGACCCACTTTTTTGGACTCAGGGGACCTCAAAACATCTTTCAAAATCTCGACATTTTTTTGACATATCCAATCTCTCTCTCTTATATTTATATTGTGGTGTAAATAAACCTGATTAAAAAATTTATAGCTTTTATGTTTTATTTATTGTTTTACAAGGCCTATTTCACTTCCTTCACTGATTACGAACAGTCCTGGGAGTTAGCCAAGTAAAAAAAAAATAATTTGTTAAACATGAATATAAAATGTTTTCTTTAATTGATTGATCTTAAATAAATTTTTTCGAAAACTACTAAATCCTATACCTTAATACATATTATACCTACATATGACAATAACTTTTTCAGTTTTTGCTTTTTCGATTTTCTTAAAATTCGTTCTAACGTTCATAAATCACTTATTTTTTTAGATCCTCTATAAAATGTATGTTCTCATTTTGCAAATTGTTTTAAGCACACTTTACTTTTATTCTTCATAGTAAAGATAGGAGAAATGGTTACAATTCTAACAGAATATAAATGTTTTTCTATGTTGAAACCTATCTAACTCTCGGGTCTTGGTGTAGTGGTTAGCGTGCCTGCCATTTGTACCAACAGTCGCGGGTTCGCATCCCGTCTCTATTTCAAAATGATTTGGCTACCAATCAATTTAAATAAATAGGGACGGGGTCTAAATGACCTCCGATGTCGAAAAAGACCTTAAATCCCAACCATTTTAAGTCCACCGCATCCCAAAAGTGGGTTGCCCCCCCCCCCCCCGAGAAACTCCTCTGGATCCTCCACTGGGTGTGATAAGCACAGAACTTTCAATTACCGAAGTTGTGTGACCAGTCACACCAGTGATTTATAAAAATATGGTTATAATTGTAGATAATATTCTAAGGGACCAGCTGAGTCTAAGGGACTAACATTACAAAGGAATTTAAAATTAAATATTGAATCATTTTTATAGGAAAGTCTTGTATCATTATTTCAATTATCATAAATTTTTCTAAACCACTTAAATATTTTGAACATAAAAACGCTTTGGGGGTGACTCATTTTTTTTTTTTTTTTTATCATTTCAAAATCCATTTATTTTAAAACTTTAAAGTGAAATTGATATTCTGTTCGTGTTACCCCATTGGCTCCAGCCACAATTTAATAATGTGGTCGTTCGTGATTTCGGATTCCTTTGATAAACCACTAAGGGTAGAAGGTTCTGTGTGCATTTTTGTTCCACCGACAAGTCAACTAGTGCATTAGAGAGAGCCCAAGGCTTTTAAGTCAGCATCCTCCTCTGGACCAGCCCGCAATCCTCTTTGCCCGTCTGTCTGTCTGCTGTCTCTTTTCCAAGGGGGTGCGAAAAATGCAACCCTCTTGGGAGAGAGGATTGCGGCGGGCGGACAAGAGATGAAATAAAAATTAGACTTTTTCTTTTGATTATTTCTCCATCAGAATTCCATTAAAAAAATTATAGGAAAAAAAAAAATAAATAAATATATATATTTTCGGGGAGAAAAATCTCTTTAAGCAAGTTTGATTAATGTTTTTCAAGGAACATATTCCTCCAATTGCGTGTTCCAAGGATTTTTGAAGAATATTTCGGTTATCATTTAGCATTTTTACGTTCTCTTACCTATACAGTGGCGTAAAGTACACCCCCGCAAACCCCCCCGGGCCTTGGGAGGGGCCTGCGGGCCGGGCCTGTCTAAAAAACTGTATCTTAACGAAGTGTTTGCATCAAAGAAAGCAAAAAGAGAAGCTACCGAGAGGGGGGGTCACCCCATGCCCCGAGCCGGCAAATATTTGTCTTTGAGAGTTAACTACTATTGTTAAATTATATATTTTTCATTTTGATTGTTTGTGTAATGTAGAAATATACTGTACTTTACAAAAACAAACTTTCTGATTTTTACTTGTAAATTATTCCCTTTAATAATGGGGCCCGAAAAAAGAGTGCGGGGGGGGGGAGCAAAAACGTTACGCTACAATACCTATATATAGAGAAAGTATTGGACTAATGTCAAAAATGCGAGATTTTGATGCAAATACATGTTTTGGGGTCTCCTGAGTCCAAAAAAGTGGGTCTCACAAAATGGTCTGTTTGGGAACAAAATATCTCAAGAACCAAAAGAGCTAGAAGGTTGAAATTTCATATTTAAGTTAAGTACACCGATGAGACGTATCACGAAGCTTTTGAACAAAATCAGCCAAAGAGTACTAGTACTTTACTGATGTACTTTTTCATTTATTTTTCTATTTCTCAAAATTCGCTTAACGATTTTGTTTAAAATTCATATATCAATTATTTTTTAGATTTTTTTAAAATTTATATATTCCTATTTTGCTTTCAAAACCACTTTACTCTTGTACTTTAAAGGAAAGATAGGTAACCCAAAAAAAAAAAATGGCGTGACACAACTTTCAATCCAAAGATAAATTGTGTGCTTTGCGACCAGTCACACCAGATTTTTTTAATGCTAATGGCTCTGAAAGAATATCTATTTTTAAGTTAATTCATATAAAAAAAAAGAGGCTGGGAATATTTTCAAGACCTCCCTGTTGGTATAAATAGATCCAGTAGAGAGAAAGAAAGAGAAGTTTTGACAGTCGACTTCCCATTAAGCCCTTATGAAATATACTCTTTGATAAAACGGAGGGGGGGGGGCCTAATTAAGTAAATACCCCAAGATTTTTGATTAAATTAACCGGAGATATTTGGTAAAAAATAAAATCTCTACGAATGGGAAGAAAACTTTTCTGTTTTTCTTCTCCTTTAAAGAGATAAGATTTTCGCAATTGACTGTTAAGAAGCCCCCGCCCTTTAAGGGACTAATTATCGAGAAGATAAGATCTGAAAAGGGAAAAGCCTGAGAGTTTGCAAATAGAATAAATATGAAGGCGAGTCATTCTGGGGAGGTAGCAGCAGCCCATCCATTATTGCCTTTATGGAAAATTAATAAGATTTATCGCCGGGTCTCGTGTGTGCGGTCCAGTAGAAAGCTTTAAGGGAAGGGCTGAAGTTTGATAAAGCAGCGATGGCCTTTGCAATAATAATGCCCCGGCAGACTGAAATATGTTTTAGGGGGGATTTGTGTTTTGCGGTCGGGGGTTTATCCTACCTGAGCTCAAAATGAAACGTTCTTGTTGTTATATATATAAAATATACGCTAATTACATTTGACTGGTACGTAAGGCTCCCCCCCCCCTTCCCATACACACACTAATTGTCATGAATAATCAGTTGGATTAAACCAAACACGTCTGAGAATTGTCATATACACCTTTTGTCCTTTCAATATGGACTCAATTCATTCAAATGAATTCACTTCCTAAATTAACATATCCTGTCCTGGTATATAATAGACGCAGTCAATCCGGATTTATTTGTCAATGGTGTGAAAAAATTAATAAAAGATTATGTATTTATAAATTCATTATGTATATATGTATATATATAGACATCAAAGAAAGAAATTTATAAATGTCCCCGGAGGTGTGGTTTCAACTAATATTACACTCTGCTTCAAAAAAAACAAAAAAAAAAACACTTTGTTTCTTCTTAAGAAGACCTTTTCTAATGATACTGTAATTTATTAAACATTTGATATGAAATATTTTAGAAATTTCTAAGTAATTTTAACACAAATCCATACTATTTTTATAAAAAATCTGGTGTGACAAGCACAGTACACAACTTTCGATTACCGAAGGTAAGAGAAAGTTGTGTGCTGTGCTTGTCACACCAGATTTTTTGTGTCGACATGTATTTAGTTTCCGACAGTAGGGTACAATTGAATTCAAGATGTAAAATTTATAAGTATGGGAAAATATTTATATTTTGATACCATGGCAACCATTTCTCCTATCCTTCCCTATGAAATACAAGAGTAAAGTGGTCTTCAGAAGATTTCAATCACAAAATGAGAATATACATTTTATAGAGAATCTAAAAAATAATTGATTTTTGAATTTTAAAAAAAATCGTTGGAGCAAATTTTGAGAAAATCGAAAAAAACTGAAAAAGTGAATCAGTAAAGTGCTAGTACTTTTTGGTCGATTTTGTTCAAAAACTTCGTGTCACGTCCCATGGCGGTGCCTAACTTAAATATAAAATTTCAACTTCCTAGCTCTTTTCGTTCTTGAGATATTTTGTTCACAGACACACAGACAGACACACACACACACAGACAGACCATGTCGCGAAAACCACTTTTTGGATTCAGGGGACCTCAAAACGTGAAGATCCATCAAAATCTCGACATCGAATTTTTGACATGAATCCAATACTTCTCTCTATATATATATTACATATATACATAGGTAAGAGAAAGTAATAATTACAATTTAAATGAAACAAAGAATTTTTTTTTATTAACGTAAATTTAAAAAAAATTTTCATTTCAGTTTTTCTCTGATTGTTTTATTAGAAAATGCAATGAATACATAAATATACATTTCCTATGAGAGAAATCGTAACTTTACGAATTAATAACTCAAAAAATTATAGAAATTTCGGGATGAAAATAATTTTCCTGTAATCCCTAGAAGGTCCTTTAAGCATATAAAATTTCGGTTTCAAAATTCCAACAGGAAGCTGGTCAAACAGAGAGACAGACATTAGCGAATTATATATGGGGCATTCCACGCCAACTCGACCACTTCTGAACCCGACCATTTTTGATTTGGCTGAAACTTTGTCATCTTTTTGTACCCTATTGAAAACGTGTCTGAGAATTTTTTCAGATTTTACGACCCAGCCAAAAAAAAGTTATAGCATTTTCAAAAAACATCGATTTTTTTTTTTAAATAACCGTAAAACTGTCAAAAATTAACTTATCGGGACGATTTTTTTTTTTGAAATTTTTGTCTTTAAATGTACTTTTCAGAAAAAAATATGACAAAATTTTACAGATTCATCTTGAACGTTTTTTTTGACATTTTCGTAAAAAAACAAAAATTTCGGGATGAATGACACTTTTTTTTTAATTTTTTTTTTTTTATAAAAAACTTTGATTTTTTCTACAAATGCTCTGAAAATTTCAGAGTGGGATTATTTCGCGTTCTATTTTTTTTTATTTTTGAAAAAAAAAAAATATTTTTTCTCTCCGCTTATTTATCATGACGGTGCTCTTAAATTCTTCCAGGATTGACTGAGATTCTAGAAAATTGAAGAAAAATAATAATAATAATAGTTAGGGGTAATGAAAATCGAGAAAATTCCATTTATCCTGAAAAAATTAGAAATTAGTTGTGTATTCAACTACTGAAGTATTTGAAGCGTCAAGTAAAAGCTTAGAAACCTGGGCGTAACTAGGGGGGTGCCGGGGGGCCTGGCCCTCCCCAGAGAGCTCTTTGCCCCAAGAAAAATTGAAAAAATATGGGGCTTTCAAGGCCCACTGGAAGATGGCTGGTCCCATGGCCCCCCTTTAATTTTTCTTGGGGCAAAGAGCTCTCTGGGGAGGGCCAGGCCCCCCCCGGCACCCCCCTAGTTACGCCCATGTTTCTAAGCTTTTACTTGACGCTTCAAATACTTCAGTAGTTGAATACACAACTAATTTCTAATTTTTTCAGGATAAATGGAATTTTCTCGACTTTCATCACCCCTAACTATTATTATTATTATTTTTCTTCAATTTTCTAGAATCTCAGTCAATCCTGGAAGAATTTAAGAGCAACATCATGATAAATAAGCGGAGAAAAAAAAAAATTTTTTTTTTTTCAAAAATAAAAAAAATAGAACGCGAAATAATCCCACTCTGAAATTTTCAGAGCATTTGTAGAAAAAATCAAAGTTTTTTATAAAAAAAAAAAATTAAAAAAAAAAAGTGTCATTCATCCCGAAATTTTTGTTTTTTTACGAAAATGTCAAAAAAAACGTTCAAGATGAATCTGTAAAATTTTGTCATATTTTTTTCTGAAAAGTACATTTAAAGACAAAAACTTCAAAAAAAAAAATCGTCCCGATAAGTTAATTTTTGACAGTTTTACGGTTATTTAAAAAAAAAAATCGATGTTTTTTGAAAATGCTATAACTTTTTTTTGGCTGGGTCGAAAAATCTGAAAAAATTCTCAAACACGTTTTCAAGAGGGTATAAAAAGATAACAAAGTTTCAGCCAAATCAAAAATGGTCGGGTTCAGAAGTGGTCGAGTTGGCGTGGAATGCCCCATATATAATAGAAATATTAATGCAGCGTTTCGTTACAATCTTCTTTAACAAGATTTCCACACTCAAGCAGTAAAAATATAGAGAAAAGTCAATTTTTTTTTTAAATCATTTGTAATAAAAACTAAGACCTGAAGATGTTACTAAAACTGTAATCAAAACATTGTCAGAAAATTTATTGAAATGGCTATTCAATGAAGAATGGAGATTGGTGTGGTGATGATTGAATAAGAATCGCAATGACCAAGTCAGCTTGTAGAAGAAAAAAAATTTATACGACGTTTCGTGAACCCGCCGTTCCCATCTTCAGGAAGAAAACAATTTTATAATGTATACATTTAATGATTATCAACAATAAATAACTATCTATCGACTCTGTGACAAATATTTCGTTCTGAAGATGGGAGCGACGCTTTCTCGAAACGTCGATTTTTTTTAATTTCTCTTGGCTGCCTTGCTTATTAAGATCCTTATTTAATAAACAGCTATTTTTGTTTTTATTCATATTTATTCCACTATTTTATTTAATAGGAGCTGGTGTACAGTGAAGGACAATATTAAGTTCCTCCCATTCTACTTGTGATTATTTCATTGTTTTATATATAATTTTAATGGGGGAAACTTTCATGGTCCAAACCTAGAAAATTTCCAATATTTTCATTTTCTTTTATAAAAACAATGAAATAATCACAAGTAGAATGGGTGGGACTTGATATTGTCCCTCACTGTATACATAATTTTAGAAAATATTCGCTCTACCTTTTTTACTTTCTCTTACCCTATATATGAAATATATAGAGAGAGAAAGTATTGCGATCATGTCAAAAATTCGATGTCGAGATTTTGATGGATATACATGTTTTGAGGTCCCCTGAGTCCAAAAAAGTGGGTCCCGCAAATTGGTCTGTGTGTGTGTGTGTGTCTGTGTGTGTGGAACCATTTTTTTAGCATGAAGGAATTGAGCTACCGGATTGAAATTTTATATTTAACTTAGGTACCTTTGAAGAATCTCAAAATAAGCTTTTGAACAAAATCGGCCAAAAAGTACTAGTACTTTACTGATGTACTTTTTCAGTTTTTTTCGATTTTCTCAAATTCCCTCTGTGTGTCTGTGTGTGTGGAACCATTTTTTTTAGCATGAAGGAATTGAGCTACCGGATTGAAATTTTATATTTAACTTAGGTACCTTTGAAGAATCTCAAAATAAGCTTTTGAACAAAATCGGCCAAAAAGTACTAGTACTTTACTGATGTACTTTTTCAGTTTTTTTCGATTTTCTCAAAATTCCCTCCAAGGATTTTTTTTAAAATCCATAAATGAACTATTTTTTAGATGCTCTTTAAAATGTATATTCTCATTTTGCCGTTGAAATCTTCTGAAGACCACTTTACTCTTGTTCTTCATAGGAAAGATAGAAATGGTTGCCATGGTAACGGAATTTAAATCTTTTTCTTTTTATTAGATTAAAAATCAATTATTATTTAAATTCCCATTTTTTTTCTGTCTTTAATTGTTTCCGGGAAAACATATATCACTCTCTCTCTCCCTCTCTCACTTGCAAACATTATCGCCTGTCTCTCTGCCTTCTCTCATAGGCCTAATGTTAATTTCCTATAGGAATTTGTATGTTAATTTTGATTCAAAAGGGGGTCCCCTTTGAAACTTTTTACGCATTTAAAAATTTTTTTTCCAATTCTTATGAAATTTTGTATTTATTTACGATTCTATATTGTGTATAAAATGTCCAAATATGAGATTAAAATTTTGAAAAATAACCATAGTTTATTTGAAGCAGTCAACATTTAAAATGCAAGTTTGAAACTAAGGTGCTATCGGAAACTAAATATATCTCGACACAAAAAATCTGGTGTGACAGCACGGTGCACAACTTTCTCTTACCGAAGGGTAAGAGAAAGTTGTGTGCTGTGCGCCAGTCACACCAGATTTTTTATTTTCTTATCAAAACGTTGACTTTTGCATATATGTATATTGACTAGGAGATAATAATAAAGCTATCGGGGTTGTTCTTAATGTGTTGATGAGATTGATCTTCGGACCTTTTGACCCGAGCCCGGTGCTATTTGACTAGAATAGAGGGGTGGAAGTGGGACTGGAACTGTTCTTTACCGGATCTTACCCTTGTTTGCCTGCTTGCCTCTCTTGTCCGACCCCTCCTTTATTGATGTTAGGCGCCAGAGGCAATGGGGCTAAGGGGGTGTCAAGGGGGGATAATAAAACCACCACGACGGGGGGCCTGGAGAATCTCGTTTCCAAGGACTTCATCAGACCTGGATTGGCGCCAACGTCAGATACTTCAGTTTGCAAAAAAAATAGTCGACTCGCTTGAATAATTTGACAAAGAATTTCTTCTCCTTTTTTTTGTATTATCTAGCTATCTATAACTCTTCTGGTGGTCTCACTTCTATCTATTTATCAGGATAGTTTTATATTAGGAAGGTGATTTGCAAGGTCGCTTCCTCTATATATATAAAGAAAGTATTGGATACATGTCAAAAATTGGATGTCGACATTTTGATGGACTAGTCCAAAAAAGGGGGTACCGCAAAATTGTCTATCTGTGAACTAATATATATATATAAATTCATAATCTCATTTTGTCCTCAAAATTGTTTGAAGAGCCAATGTTAAATTCCTTTGGGGCAGCGGCGTAGCTAACCTTTGAGGGCGGAGGGGGCGAAGCTCAACTGGGGCGTCGTTTTTCGTTCGACCTTTTTTTTTTTTAGTATTCGAATCTCTTTCGAGCATTTTTTATGTAATTTTTCTCCTGTTTTGTGATATAAAATGAATTTATTATAAAATTACAAAACAAGCCGGAGATTTTGGAAAAAAAAAAAATTGGGGATGCGCGAGGGGCGCCAAAAGCTTGATTCGCCTTGGGCGGAGGGGGTAATCGCCCCCTTCGGCCCCACCTGAATACGCTACTGCTATGGGGATTTGTATTAGTAGCGTAGCCAGGATTTCTGCTTGGGGAGGGGGGAAGTTTTATGAACACCCCCCAAGAAACTTAAATTGGAGAAACTTTTTTTTTAGATAATATAAGAATTATAAATAAAAAAACAAAATAAAATTCAATTCTTCTCAACCTTCTCGATGAATTATGCTAATAAAATTTTAGCATTTTAAAAATACTGAAATCAGGGGGGGGGCCCCCCCCCCCCCTTATTTTTAGGAAAAAAAATTATATTTTTAATATAAAATTTTAAAAACTAATACTTAAAAATTTGATTTGTATATATATTCTGGTAAATAACTACAGAATGCACCTTTAAATTACCGATAATAAGAAAAAATGGTGTGCTGTGCGACCAGTCACACCAGATTACCCCCCCCCACCCGAGAAACTCCCCTGGATCCGCCACTGGCTGAAATTAGTTGTTATAAATAAGATTTGACAAGAAGCATATAACATTGAAGATTTTTTTCCCACACCAGATTTTTTAATATACCATCATAAATGTAGTCAGTGTTTTGGGAGATAGAAATGAAATTTTTTCCTTTATATGGACTTTTTTTTGCATTTCCTAAATTAAATTTAATTATTTTTATTAAAAATTTTTCCCCTGAAATATTCTTTGGTTATCACGTTTAATTACTTTTGCTGAATGCATACAGGTGCATAGGCCTATGTATGTGAGAGAGAGTGGCTATGTGTGTGTGTGAGTGTTGGTGGCGCTGCCAGCGGCGACTCGAGCAATTCGCGCCCGGCACGATCACGCTTGTTTATCTGTCACTCGGCTCCGTGTTCTTTTTAACGTTTCGTTATTATTTAAATAGTATTTATTTATTTGTGTTATTCAATTAGTTATATAATAATTTGTTATAGTTTTATTTTTAATGTGTGTGTTGTGAATTCAAAGTGATTTTCCTGCATTTGACGACTTGGGCCTGTCTGTCTGGGTGCAACTTCAACTTTTAAAGGTAGAATTTATTTAATTTCTTGAAAAATATTTAATTATTTTCACTTGTTTTTACGTATATAATAAATATAATAATCAACTTTTAATATTAAATGTGATGAAAAAATGACAGGTGAGGTTAGTTAGTAAGTTATTAAAAAAAATTATTATTTTTTTAAATATTTATTCTAAAAATAATTCGATTATCAAACATTAATCTTTTACATATTATCAATTAAATAATAATGCTTGAGTGCTCAAACTCGGTTTAATTAAACAAATTTGCATGTGTTTTGTGTGTCATTTTGTCATCTGCTAACATCTAAGTGTATTTGATTCAGAATAAAATTGAGGGTTTTTTCTGTTAATTTTTTGATTAGGTATCTATTCTAGTTAGTAAATAATTAAGATAAAATCTCTTAGGAAATTGTTTTATTCTTATTTTCCTCGGCCTGCTATTTATAATCTCTTTATGATTGGATTTTATAGATATACTTGTCAAATCTATTCTATTAATATTCCTGGAGTCATCAAATAAATAAGAAATTCCAATCACTTGTTCATTCAATTTATCGAATGAAAACAAGTTTATTTTTCTTTCATTTATTAAAATATTTAACCACCTATCTATCTACTAAAGTTATAGAAATATTTATTTACTTAAATATTATTATTTTCAAGAGTTTATTTTCATAAACACATCAACTATCTTTGCTTTTTTACATGTGATTATTTCACTGTTCAAAAAATAATTAAACTCTTATGATTCTAGGCTTTAAAATTCTAAAAATTTTATCTTTTTTGATTAAAAAATAAAACAATGAAATTATCACATGTAGCAACCTTTAATTTTGTCTCTTTCTACACGAATTTCTTTATAGGCCTATTTATATATATATATATAAATAATTTTTTTCATTATTCCGAAATTATTTGACTCTGGCGATTCTAGGATCATAAAAGACAGTGGGGTCCCTGATTGCATTTAATCTCCGATAAGTAAGCTTAATTAAATTGAAATTAAAATAACTCCTCGGAATTAAGAACATGTCTTATAAAATGAACGAAAATCGTTCATGGTGTATTTTCATTTGCTTTTGTTGTGATTTATTCACCGAGTAGAAACAGACAGAAAACTGAGAGTGCAAGTGAGAGAGAGATAATCCCTGCTTTTTGGACAAGGTCAAGCCGTCAGTCAGTCAAACAATCGACTCTGACAACACCTCAGAAACAATTAAAAGGGAATAAAAATATTAAATTCTCCGAATTGAGAAAATCGAATTAATTAAAAATAAAACTTTTTTTTTTTTCAAATAAAATAAATTTCATATTTTTTCCCCACACTTAAATTTTATATTTTTTAATTTATCTTCTTAATTATGGTAAACTTAATAAATAGGCGTGGGCCGTCTGGGCAACAGTCACCACAATCATTGGGTTAAGCGATACCAGACGCTGAGAAATCTTGGATGCGTGACCCCCGTGAAATTCTCTTGTGCAACGCCCCTGTAGCTATCTTTATATTAAAAATAAAAAGATATGTAATTTGTTGAAACCCCTAAGCCTCAGTAGCAGAAAGGACAAATTAAAAAAAAAAAATAATATTATATATTTATCAACGATGATGAAGGTTTTACACAGACGTTAAAACGTATATTAATGATATACTTACCCCCTAATTTATAAAACCTTAAACAACGTTTTAAGATTATTTTTAAGGGGGGGGGCCTGGCAACGGAGAAGTCACCACAATCGTTGCAGTTAAGTGATGCCAAGCGCGGCGAAATCTCGGGATTGGTGACCCCAAGCAATCAGCGTGTGCAACGCCCCCCCCCGGGTGCCAACAGTACAATGTATATTAAAATTTATATAATCAAGAAATAACCCTTAAATGGCCTCTGTAGCCAAAAAGGGTTTTTTTTAGCAAAATCCTAATTCATAAACGTATTTTGAGCCTAAAATCTAGATTAAATCCCTATTTAAATTAAAATTTCAATACCCCTTGTTTAAGGCCGTTTTAATTCAATCTAACCTCAAATTCTTTGAGGTTTGGAGTGTCTGTCTGTGTTCAATTTAAAGCATGAAAAAATTGAGCTGCGAGATTGAAATTTTATATTTAAATTCAGTATCCCCCTGAGACGTGAAAATAAGCTTTTGATCAAATTCGATCAAAGAGTATAAGTACTTTACTGATGTACTTTTTCAGTTTTTTTTTCGATTTTCTCAAAATTCGCTCTAACGATTTTGATTAAAATTCAAAAATCATTTATTTTTTTGATGCTCTTTAAAACGTATATTCTTATTTTGTTCTCAAAATTGTTTGAAGCACACTTTACTCTTCTACTTCATAGAAAAAAAAATGGTTACAAAATATAAATATTCTCCATGTTTATAAATTTTATATCTTGAATTCTAATTATATATCGGCAAAAACTACAATATATGTCGACAAGCACAGTACACAACTTTCTTTTACCAAAGTTGTGTGCTGTGCGACCAGTCACACCAGATTTTTTTTTGTTTAATATTAGATTTGCAATTGATAAAAACTGTTCGTTCCGGTCTATAGATCAGAAGCTACGTTGCAAAGTCGCTCTCGCCGGCCATTGTAAATTTGATAAAGTGAATGGATGGAATTCAATTGAGCTGACGTAGGGGTTGCTGTGACCAGCAAAAAAAAAAAAGCGAAATATAATGCTTTGTTGCAAAACAAAGTCTTTTTATTTTTACTACCTATGAGTGAATGAAGTTCTTTATAAAGTGGCAACAACTTCATTTATAAAACACGATATTTTTTTTTTTTTAATCGCATTCTTAACGTTGGTATCGTCATATCCGAATCGCCATCCCTCTCTTTCTCGTTTATCGTACGACCCCCGTGAGAGATCATTCCACGATCGATTTCCACCAACGACGTTCTAATGAAACTTTCTTGTTTTATTAAAAGGTCGAATTGAGTTGGTGGGGAGAGGGGGGGGGGGGGGGGAGGACAACGACAAAGACGAGGGGCAGAGAATAAATGAGCTATGGACTCTACCAATTTTTGACATATAAGAAGAGCTTTCAAGAAAACAGTCCAATTATATATATATTTTGAAGTTACTTGGATAAAAATGTCTGGTTTTTGATGACAGGAATTTAAGAAGAACAAATTCTTCTATTTAAGATCTTTTATTAGAAATTTATGCACAGTTTCGATAAATATATGAGCCATCATCAGGGCAAAAAACAATGAATTTATCAAATGTAAAGAAACATGAGAACAATTTTCTTTTATATAATGTTATATTTGATAAATTCATTGTTTTTTTTTTAAGGTGAAACTTTTATTATATCGTCTCAAATTTTTCCACCCATCTATCAGCATGACGCGTGACATCACCAGGTTTCTTCGCATAGACTCTTTTCATGGAGTTTTTTTTTAATATCTAGAAAATTTTCTGAGGGTGGTTTTAGGCTATCATTATATCAAATTATGGGTAGGGAACCCCCCCCCCCCCCTTATCAGGGGTTCACAAATCTCTCACTCGATTTTAATAAAATTTAGAATGACGCTTCTCTAGGGTGTAAATCATTGAAAAATGGTATTCTAGACCTCAGAAAGTTCTATCGCCCCCCCCCCCCCTCACCTCCTCTCCTAAAATTTATTTTCCATATGGATATTTTTATTCCATATTTTATATTATGGTGCAAAATTATAATATTAATAACCTATATATTGGCTTATATAACTTTTATTTTTCCTTAAAAGCACACAATGATTGTTTTTTTTTTTTTTTTTTATTTTAATTTTATTTTATGACTGATGATAACCGAGTGTTAGCCGAAACTGCTCTTTCTCTGCACAAATTTTTTCTAATAAAAGATCCCTAATACTAAATTTTTTTGATTTCCTGCCATCAAGAACCAGATAATTCTATCCAACTTCCCAAAATTCTACTGTATTACGATTTACCTTGGCTTTTATTAGAAATGGCTTTGTGCACAGAAAGAGCAGTTTCGGCCAATATATGGGCCATCATCAGGCCTAACATAGAAAAAAAAATCAGTGAATTTATCAAATGGAAGAAACATGAGAATAATTTTCTTTTTTTATAATGTTATATTTGATAAATTCATTTTTTTTTTTCTAATTTTAAAACTGATGATGGCCGAAACTGCTCTTTCTGTGCACAAAACTATTTCTAATAAAAGATACTAAATATTAATTTTTTTTTTTTCTCAAGTTCCTGCCATCAAGAACGAGGCAATTCTATCCAACTCTCTAGAAAATGGATATAAGGGAGCTTTTGATAAGCGACTAAGTAGGGGGCGGGGAATATGTTGAAGGAACAAATTCCTCTATCTATCTACTTGAGTTTCGAGTGTTTGTTGTATAAATGATGTGGGAAACACCAACTGTGACAAAGCAATGGTAAAAAAAAAAATATATAATAATTCACTAGGCTAGAGGATGATCCACTGTTTGTGTTAATTAAAGGACAAGACCCCAAAAATTCAAGTCACGTAAATCCAAGTTACACTTTCAAACAAGTTTGTATATTTAGAAAAAAAAAAAAAAAAAGCGGAAAGTGTAGGTTCCTACTACTGAAAGGTCCTCTACATCCATCATCGCAGACGACATCCGTCCTGATCCCTATCTCACTCTAACTTCACATTTACATTTATATTTTAATTAAAGACCCGCTTGTAATTAACCAGGTTTCTAAATAATATATGTTACCAACCAATTAAAAAAAACAAAACAAAAAATCGACCGATTTTTAGATAAAATATCAATTTGTGTTGTCCAAACTATTACGTTTACATTGATTTATACAGATAATAAAAACAAAAACTTAGTGCAAAAAATTGAAATCCAAAATAAATTGTTTCCAAAACTTTTTGACGTTTTTTGAGGCCTCGTGAGTGACTTTCTCTTACATCTATAAATATGTATTATATTCGAATTCATGTCAAAAATTCGATGTCGAGATTTTGATGAAAATACAGGTCTCTTAAGTCCAAAAAAGTGGGTCCCGCAAAATGCCTGTCTGTAATCAAAATAAAGTATGAAGGAAATTAGCTACGAGGTTGAAATTTTATATTTAAGTTAGGCACCTCACTGAGGCGTGAAAATATGCTTTTGAACAAAATCGGTTGAGAAGTACTAATACTTTACTGATGTACTTTTTTGCAAATTTTTCGATTTTCTCAAAATTCGCTCTAACTACTTTGATTAAAAAATTATAAATCAATTATTTTTTAGATTTTCTTTAAATTATTGTATATATTCTCATTTTGGTCTCAAAATTGTTTGAAGCACACTTGTACTTCATAGGAGTCCATGGTAACAAAATATAATTTTCAATACTTATCACATCTTGAATTTTAATCTACTGTACTGTCTGGAAACTAAATATAATATATATCGACAAAAAAAAATCTGGTGTGACAAGCACAGAACACAACTTTCAATTACTAGAAGTGCGACCCTTCACACCGATTTTTTTTTGTATGAGATTTGGTCTCCCTGATTGTTGCATACTCTTGACACTCCATAAGGTTTTGGCTCATATAATACAATTCATTAGTTGATGGTTAAATTCAAGCATGGCATGAACGAGAACGAGTTTTGACGGTAACGACGACGGGCTCGGGGTTAGGGGTGGGGGGAGGGGGACGATATTTCATCGCTTTTGAACGTCATTTCTCGCTACTCCTAACAGGTGTACTAAAGGCAGCCCTCGTTTCCATTCCCAAATACTATAAATCAACCACTAATAAGGGATAAAATATATTTTACCTTGCCTTCAAGGATATTAATTATTTTATTTTATTATGGTTTTACTATTAAACGTATTTATAATAGACATTTATTACATTTTGAATAGATCATATATAATCTCTAATGATAATATTAAAATGGCAAATTTCAAAACTCTATTAGAAATTAATGAAAATTTATTAAAATTTTTTTTTTTTTTTTAATTTTCACGCCTACACGGCCACGGCAGAGAAACCATTTGGCCAGTTCCCGGTTTACAGAAAATAAAAAGCGGTCACAAAAACAGATGAGAGGAAACTAAAAATCTTGTAACAACAGACCTAATCCTTACCAGCTCACCCTGTAGATTAAAACACTGTAGAAGGACCGTCATCTTTACAGGAAACAGGACTTCATTCCCAAGTGATACATATAACTTATCAACAGATCTTTTATTTTTCGGGCAGCCCAGGAAAACATGATCCATGTCTCCCACTGTCCTACCATCACAGTCACAATAAGGGTGTTCTCTTAGATTGAAAAGGTACAGGCGGCTGGGCGTGGCAACATGCCCTAAACGCAACCTGATAATTAATGATATCAAGTTCCTATAAAGATGACAGTCCCTGAACCAGGTTTTACAGGGAATTTGAGGCATTACAGAGTAAAGATGAGAACCCCTCGCCTCGGATGTTCGATTCCAGTGCTGCTGCCATGTCCCAATACCGTCCCTCTTTATTAGAGAGACAACATCAGAGACCGGCAGACCCCCTCTAACAACTGGCCATCCTCACTCGCACCGCGAGCAAGAGTGTCCACTATTTCATTACCCAACACACCAGCATGGCTCGGACACCACACTAGTTTAATATTCCTCCTCAATAGCCTCAACTTGTTCTGCAACAGATAAATCAAATAATTATCACTCACGCTCTTATAAAAGTCTCTTAAAGCGACCAAGAGGCTCTGGGAGTCAGAAACAACAATTATATCCCTTGAGCCGACACTAGACTCAATAAACAAGAGACAATTCAGAAGAGCCAAAGCTTCCGCACTAAAGACAGAAAATTCACTACGCAGTTTATGCTTCCTAAATATATTCAAATTTGAGTAGTAAAAAGCACATCCGACATGCCCGTCACTCCTCTTCGAGCCGTCTGTGTAAAACACTTGAAAACCTGAGAAATTATCCAAAAATTCACGAAATTTTACCCTTAATAAGGGATCATGTTTTTCCCATTTTGGAATAATGACCTCATTTTCGAACAGCTTAATTTCATATGGGAACTCAAAGTTCAATGGCTTTAAACTAATATTCAATCTGTCCCTCATCAATTCAATGTCACTAAAATGTTTTAAAAGCTGGATGTTCTTAGACCATTTGTCGCGATTTCTAGGGTCCACAGCCAGGTCTCTAAGACGACAAATCGACCCGAGAACATGATTATCACTAAAAGCTACTTTACTCAGCAAGTATCTCTTTGATAAAATAGAGCGTCTCATACTTAGAGGCATTTCATGGGCCTCCACCAATAGAGCATTCACTGGTGTAGATCTCATTACCCCCAAACAACACCTCAGAGCTCTATACTGTAGAGTATCCAACCTTTTAAGTAGATATTTAGGAGCACTTTCAAAAAGAGATCCTCCATAATCCAAAATGGGCCTAATAATAGAACGATATATCATAAGACATGTTTCGGGATGTGCTCCCCACCACGTTCTAGTACAATTGCGAATAATATTTAATCGTTTCTCACATTTTCCAATAATGGATACAATCTGACCTTTCCAAGATAACTTAGAGTCTAAAACTATCCCCAAAAACTTTAACTCCCCAACCACCTCAATCAATTTATTATTAAAGGAGAAGGAATGTACATCTGGACGGTTGTACTTACGAGTAAATATCATTGCCTTTGTCTTTTCATAAGCTAATTCTAACGAATGATTATCAAGCCAACGTGTGAGACCTTCAAACGAGATTTCCAAGTTACGCAAAGTCTCGTCAAAAGAACTGGAGGATGTATACAAACAAATGTCATCGGCAAACTGTAACACCTTTGTGGAGGGTTCTAACGACTCGACCAGGTCATGCATATATAAATTAAATAATATCGGGCTTAATACAGATCCCTGGATAAGACCCTTCGAAACCGTTCTAGGGCCATAAAAAGTATTATTATTCTTTATATAAACAGTTCTTGAATAATTTAATCCGACAATACAATTAATTAGTTGACTAGGAACTCCAAGATTCCTCATTTTTTCCCCCAGAATCTCAAGCTGAACGTTGTCATACGCTGACTTTATATCTAAAAACAATCCGATCAAAATTTCTTTTTTTATAAAAGCACTTGAAATAGAATTAGATAAAATAACCAAATTATCCATCGCACTCTTCTTTCTTCTAAACCCATGCTGAGACTCGTCAAAGAGACCAGAGGACTCCACCCACCACTCCAGCCTATTTTTGATCAAGATTTCAAATATCTTCTCCATGACCGATGAAAGTGAAATAGGTCGATAAGAACTAGCAAGACGCTGGTCCCTGTTTGCCTTGGGAATTGGCACAACTACTTGAGTAGTCCAGGAAGCCGGAAAAGACTGCCGTTCATAAAACTTATTGTACAAACCAAGAAGCAGCATTTTTCCCGACTCAGGCAACTGCTTTACCATTGAGTAACTTATATCGTCATATCCTGGAGAGCTATCCTTCTTAGTCTCAATTGCTATCTGAAGCTCCTTTAGCGAAAACGGCCCAATCATCCATCCGTTCAAATTATCATTCGTATCCTCCATGACCCTCAACTGATTCGTAACAAACGGCGGCGCAATGTTCGAAGCAAAATCCTCAATAATGTCTTCATCTATCCTAGGCCTAGACTTAGGTATTGTAATGTTTCTAAAAATCCTGATTTTGTCCCATATTGTTGCTACAGGAGTACTTTTATTCAAGGACGAGCAAAAGTGCTTCCATTTACTGCGTTTTTTCTCCTTTAAAATTTTCTTAGTCCTCGCATCCGTATTCTTATATTCCATATAACTCCTGAAGGTCATGGACTGGAGAAAATTCTTAAATTTCACACGCCTCTCCTTAACCAAGGTAGTCGCCTCCGCGTCCCACCAAACTGGACTCTTCCTCTGAACCCTATTAGGGTCCCTTGACTTAGTCATGCTTAATACACTAACAGTGTCGCTCATCCTGGAAACAAATTCTTCATAATTACTGTTAGGGTCCACTATCGCGTCTCCATTCAAATTAATTAACCGTTCACTTAACATCTCTCTGTATACATTCCAGTCAATACATTTAAAATTAATCCTACTTCTTCGAGATTCTTGAGGCGAAGTTCGGCTCCTATTAACCTGCATCTGCATTCTGATAACAAAATGATCAGAACCAAAGGCTTCATCGGTCACATTCCAATCGATTAGTGGAGCCACGTCCGCCGTGGACAATGATATATCCACAGGATACGACACTCTGTCCAAACGGGGGACCATTGTGGTTCCCCCAGAATTCAGGATTACAAAACCGTCCTCATTAATATTATCGTTCAGAGTGACTCCCGCTAAATCGTCGAAGGGACACCCCCAAGATGAACAGTGGCTATTAAAATCACCACCAACGAGAATTGATCCTTCCAACTGCTCAATTAAAGCCTTCCAGTTATTATAATGGATAATGGTATGAGGTGGAGCATATACAGAAACAAAATTTACAACTAAACTGTTAGAGAGAGTGGCTCGTATCGCACAGACCTCAAAATTTATTGAACTTTTATCAATCTCAATCTCTTTATATTTTATAGCTTTATTAATCAAGATTGCTACTCCGCCCTTATTATCAGCCCTATCACGTCTTACAAGATCAAAGCCTTTGAATGAATAATAGAATCTGGTATGAAACCAAGTTTCAGAGACCAAAACAATGTCCGTATGTGTCTGGTTAATTTCATACTCAAATAATTCCTTTTTTCCATGCAAGGATCTTGCATTCCACTGCACGATAGATAAGGAGTTGTTGCTTCCAATATTAAAAGCCATTCACGATAAAAAGATAAACAAATTTTAGTATTTGTATACCTTCAATACTTTCTTTACTCTTTTAAACGCAATGGATAACCCGTTAGTCTACCAAAATTTCTCACATTAACTTCTGATCTAATCTGAGCTCGCCACCTTTAATCTTTTCTTTCTCTTTAAATATCTTTACCTCAATCAATTATAAAATTTTAAATATATTTAAATTAAGAGAAAAAAAAAAAATAATAATAATAATAATAATAAATAATATAAATAAATTAAATAAAATAAAATACATCTATTATTTCACGTAATCTATATAAAACAAAAAAAAAAAATTTTATTTTTAGTCTTATCTAAGTTTTATATCTTGAGACAATATTCTTAGAAATGATATCTATTAATTGAGGCTTAGTTAAACCAGGACTTTTATTCACATTCTCCAATATATCAATTATATTCCCCACTAAATCATTAATATCTGAGTCATTTAATACATTACCCTTAAAAAAGGGGAATTTTGTTCCAAAGTGAATGGATTTGACGTGATAGGCTGAGGTACACCAAGTTGAACCGGTGCGGGCAACGGAGTGCTTCTCGAAACATTTACATTCACAGGACGCATACTTCTTTGCACCTGATTATTAAAATGTCTTTTTGGTTGTTGCTGTATAGTGGAATCACTATCAGATCCCGAATCGGAAAATTTTTTCCTCTTAGGGTTCGAATTCCTCTGTAGATCTACATCAGGTAGAAAAGGAAAATTGATAGTGTCATTTACAACAGACTGATTCTGATTTTTAAGAGCATCTGCATAAGACTGCTCCTCTATTTCCTTATAATAAGCGAAAGACGCTTCCTTATACGAAAGATTAAACAAAGTCATTTTTTCCTTAATTTTCTTCTGTTTAAAGTACTCTGGACAATTCTCCCTATCAGTGGACAAATGGCTACCATCGCAAAAAATACATCTCGGTTCCACAGATGACTTACAACTCTCTGTAAGATGGTCAAAAGAACAAATCGCACAACGGGGCTTTCTACGGCAATTCTCGGTCTTGTGATGATAAGCTAAGCAAGCTTTGCATTGTATAGTGTTAGGGATAAATGGCTCAACCCTAACCCTCACGCCATGCAAGTAGATGTGAGTAGGTAAATATTGGGTTCGAAAAGTAATTTTAACGGTGCCTGTAGGAGAACCCTTGTCTCCTTTTTTATTAAATCTAAAAATGTCGGATATCGGGAAAGGAGAAATTACATCCTGCTTTATCTCTTCTAAAGTTGTTTCAAGGGGAACATTTCTAATAATTCCACTTTTGGTGGTGTAAAAAATAGGTATGTACGACGAATATTTTTTTCTAATAAAAATTTCTCACCTATAAAGTTATTGGCTGCCTCTCTCGAGGTCAACTCTATTTTGACTTTTTTTTACTTATTATAGAAATGTCCTTTATAAATTGCTTATACCTCGGCAAATCCCGAAAAAGCAACCTCCCAACCTTCATAGGGTGAATTTTAAAGGATTCCTCATTAACATCCTCAACAAAGACAATATATGGTCCAGGGTCAGTGGACGAATACTTATTAATGGGAATTCTTACTCTCAACGATGTTTGATTTTGACTGATGGTCACATTTGAGTTCAACTCAGCAGGAGCTTTATTCTGAGAAATAATATTGTCACTTATCTGAGTATTGTTGGAAGCTGGATGCAAATCAGGGGGGCCCGGCCCCTCAGGGGCCGCCTCCTCATTCATAGGTAGCGTCTAAATAATCCAAGCGATAGTCCAAAGCGCACCAGTAAGAGAAACAAAAAACAAAAAAAAAAAAAAAAGCCAGACAAGATAAGAGCGACTCGTCGAGCTGTGGCCGTCTCCTACGGCTTCTAACTAAAGACTGTGAAATTTATTAAAAAGGAATTTATAAATAAAATCCTATTAAAAACTTCTGGGATTGTAAAAAAAAATTCTAATTGATCAAGTAAATAATTTATATTCATTGCAGAAATTTGATTGTTCTAACATTTATGTTTCGACATTCAATAACATTATCAGGTCTTTTTTTAATAAAAAAACGAGCTCTGAAGATGATTTTGAATGACTCAAACTGATGTGTATTGATTGGCCCAATTGGCCTTAAATATTCTGGCAAGTTTTCGGTTTTTACTTTCTCTTACCTATATACTATATATACAAACTGTGGCTCGCGAGCCACATGCAGCAGCTCTTTTTGAGTTTTATTGCTGCTCAATTAAAAAAATTGCATAAATTTGATTCCGCAAAAACAAAATTTTTCGCAGTGCGGGAAAAATTATTTTTATGGACGGGAACAAATTTTCCGCAGGGTGGAAAACTTTGGTTCCGCAAGAAGAAGGGGAGGGGGGATTTCGTTTTCGAGTGCCTCTAAAAAAAGGGTAAAATGATTTTCATGGACGAAAAAAAATTTTTCCCCAGGGGCGGAAAACTTTGGTTCCGCAAAAACAAAATTTCCCGTAGGGCGAAAAACTTAGGTTCCGCAAAGGGGCGAATTTTTTTCCGATTTGTCTCTTAAAAATTTTCCATTTTTCAATACTTCTCTAAGTATCACCAAGTGTGGCCATTCCTGATGTATAATATATAAGCTAATATATAGAGAAATTATTGGATTATGTCAAAAATTCATTGTCGAAATTTTGATGAAAATAAGTCCTTTGAGTCCAATAAAATGGTCTGTCTTGCTTTGAACAAAATATCTCAAGAACAAAAAGAGTTAAGATATTGAAATTTTATATTTAAGTTCGATGACCCCCCCTGGCACGTAATACAAAGTATTTGAACCAAATCGGTCAAAGAGTACTAGTACTTTACTGATATACTTTTTCACTTTTTTCCGATTTTCTCAAAACAATTTCTTTTCCCGTGTACAGTAGACGCCACAAGTGCCTGACATGTTTGAAAGTGAAGCTTTGAGCTTTAAGCAACCAAAATTCTTAGCTTTATAGAAAAGTAGCTTTTTCATTTTATTTATTTTGAAAATATATGGTTGTCTAAGCTCAAGGCTCCATTCTCGAGCAGATCAGGCACTTGTGGCGCCCACTGTACTTCATTGAGGAAATTAAATATATGTCAAGTTTCAATTATAATTTTTTATTGATAAAATTTCTCCAATGCCTCCACTACCATACAAGAATATTCTAAATTACCATAATAATGATTTCTTGTGTTGTAGTAGGATTGTAATCGGAAAAACAAACTTATAAATATTCAATTTCCTATATACCAGGCAGGGTACGTATTATAGTTTATACGTAGATATGTATATATATAAATAAATAACCGAGAAGAGAAAGGGTTGCATTTTCCCCTTGAAATAATGCCATTCAAGGGATGAGAGAGAGAGAGGGGATTAACACCAGAAGCGGAATTAATATAGACGAGACAGGAGCTCACAATAGACGACCAGCAGGCAGCAGGGCAAAATACTTATCAAATGAAACACGTACCGGCCAGGCTGCAAATAATAGTTAATAAAAACCGGAGGTGTGTGTGTCACGTAGAACCAACCACCCCCCCCCCATCCAACCAACGACACCCTTTCGAAATATTAAAAAATCGCGACTCTCTCGGTTCTTTTGCTTGGCAAAAGTATTCAAGTGGATATTTTATTTGCTAGCATTGATTTTAAATTCTCTCTCTTTTTTTTATCACCCACCCTGTTTTTTTTTTTTGTGTACTGTAGCTCGCATTTCTTATTTTTAGAAAGTAGAGAAAGAGATTAACTTGAAGAATAATAAAATATCTGATGTGACTGGGCAAATAACCAGGAGGTTGTGTTCTGTGCTTATCACACCATATTTTTTGTATTGACATATATATATATATTTTATAAACATGGAAAAATATTTATATTTACTATGAAGTATTATATTTCAAAGAATTTTGAAGGTACTGATAATAGTAAAATAAAGTTTTTCCGAAATGTCTTGTTAATTGTCAAAAATCGGAGGCTTTAAATTTTGGCTGCTCCTGCTTCCTTCCTTGTATATAAATCAACAGCATTGTACTTCATTGGTCATTGATTTCCGAATGTTAATCAAAATTGTTTGAGATAATCGAAAAAAAGTGTATAACCACATCAGTAAAGTACTATAACTTTTTGGCTGATTTTGTTCAAAAGTTTATTTTCACGCCTCAGTGGGGGGTGCCTAACTTAAATATAAAATTTCAACCTCGTAGCTCGGACCTCAAAACATCAAATTCTTGACATCAAATTCCAATATATATATTTATTTTTTTTAACACTCACACTTTTTTCCATTCACACTCACATACACATACACACAGTCTTTTCGGCAACTTAAGCCATATAAGACTTTATGATAACCGTTATTATGAATATATATATATATATATTTTTATTTTTTATATATATTGTTAAATAAAATCATCGGATTGCCTTAGATCCGAACCCCCGACCCTTGGTATACAAGGCAGGCGCGCTACCAACTACGCCAAGCCCGGGGGCCTCTATATATTTAGATATACATAAATAAAATTTATAAACATGGGAGAATATTTATATTTTGTTCCAAAGGCAACCATTTCTCCTAACTTTTATATGAAGTACAAGAGTGCTTCAAACAATTTTGAGGACAAAATGGGAATATACATTTTAAAGAGCATCTAAAAATAATTGATTTTTGAATTTTAATCAAATAATCGTTAGTTAGAGCGAGCGAACTTTGATAAAATTGAAAAAACTGAAAAAGTTCAACGGTAAAGTAGTAGTACTTTTTGGCCGATGTTGTTCAAAAGCTTCGCGTCACTTGCTAGACTTAAATATAAAATTTCAACCTCGTAGCTCAATTCCTTCATGCTTTAAATTGAACACAGACAGACTATTTCGCGAGACCCATTTTTTGGACTCAGTGGACCTCAAAACATCAAATTTTTGACATGAATCCAATACTTTCTCTCTCTATATATTCATTAATAGTTAAGAGAAAGTAAAAATACCAGCTTATATTCTTATCATCTCTTTATCATATTTAATCAATTATTTAAATTTATATATTCCTGTTGTTTTCTCTCAATTAATCTTAGCTTTTGTGTAAACTCATTTTTCTTTTTTCTCCCTCCCTTTTTTTGCCTTCTAAATGAAGGCTAATTTTAAAACAAATAACATCATTTAAGAAAAGCGCAGGAGTGTGGGCGGGGGGAGGAAGGCAAAAGGAAGAAGGACTTTTTTTTAACAAAGACCGCTTAGATTTAGCAACGATTTAATTAAACCATAAGTCAATATATATATATATTCAAAAAGAAGAAAAAATTCTTATTAATTAAAAAAACAATAAAGAAGTAGTAGTCAAATAAATTTTTGAAATAAAAGAACCCTCAGTTATAAATATGTCAACAGCTAAAATTGCTGAAGGAAGCTCTTCTTTCTTTTCTTTTTTCTTTGTCTTAATTAATATCTTAAGGGAGAAAAAAAAATGAAATAAGGCTAATTAGTGCTTAAACTCTTGGATATACTGTATCATAATACACCTTGCGGAGAAAGAAGTGAAGAGATTGAAAATTTATTGAAAATAATTTCTAAAAGTATTATCTCATTAGTAACTAATTAAAAAATTTGGCGTGACTGTCGCACAGCACTCAACTTTCTCTTACCTTCGGTAATCTAAAATTGTATTCTGTGCTTGTTACACCAGATGTTTCGTGTCGACATATATTTAGTTTCCAGGATTATATTATTGTATATTTCAAGATGTAAAATCTGTAAACATAAAATTTTGTAACCAAGGCATCATGAAGCACAAAAGTAAAGTGTGCTTTAAACAATTTTGAGAGCAAAATGGGAATATACATTTTAAAGAACATCTAAAAAAAAAAATTAATTTATGAATTTTAATCAAAATCTTCAGAGGAAATTTTGAGAAAGTCGAAAAAAAATAACTAAAAAGTACATCAGTAAAATATTAGTACTATTTGGCCTATTTTGTTCAAAAGCGTATTTTCACCCCTCGGTGGGGTACCTAACTTAAATATAAAATTTCAATCTTGTAGATTCCTTTATACTTTATTTTGAACTAATAAAGAGAGACCATTTTTTGGACTCAAAACGTTCCGACATCAAATTTTTGACATGAATCCATTACTTTCTTTTTCTAAATATATTTAATAATCTTTCTCTTTTAAACGCCTAAATAAATAAATACTAAAAATTGAATAGCTAATATTAATAAATTATTTTTTTATCCCTTACCAGACAGGATTAAACATTTTTATTATGTAGTTGTTTAGAAATTTCAGAGCCTGCCTTTTTGAGATAACATAAACTCTGTTTATATGGTAATACGTGTTTGTCTTTAATATTATCTATCTTATCGATATATAAAATATTTTTTGGATATTTACATTTTATTAAAAAGAATCGACAAATTACCCTATAAATATGATAAACAAAAATGGAGTATAAATTTTTTCGACGCTTAGTAACAGAAGCATTAAACAAAGAATTTAATGTAGAAAGAACGAACGATTTTTCGGGGGTTGGTTTATTTCAATAAATAAAAAAAAATCTGATGTGACTGAAAATCCAACTTTTCCATAACTTCGGTAATTGAAAGTTTGTTCTGTCCTTGTCACATCAGATTTTTTGTGTCGACATGTATTTAGTTACCGCCGATTAAAGATCTCAAATTTATAAATATCGAAAATATATTTATATTTTGTTACCATGGCAACCATTTCTCCTATATTTCCAATGAAATACAAGAGTAAAGTGTGCTTCAAACAATTTTGAGGACAAAATGAGAATATACATTTTAAAGAGCATCTAAAAATAATTGATTTTGAATTTTAATCAAATAATCGTTAGAGTGAATTTAAAGAAAATCGAAAAAAAATCTTAAAAAGTACAAGTACTTTTTTGCCAATTTTGTTCCAAAGCTAATTTTCACGCCTCAGAGGGTTAAATAACTTAAATATAAAATTTCTTCTTCGTAGCTCAATACCTTCATGCTTTAAATTGAACACATACAGACAGACCATTTTGCGGGACCCACTTTTTCGGACTCAGGGAACCTCAAAATCTCGACATCAAATTTTTGACATGAAACCATTACTTTATAGATATATAGGTAATAGAAAGTTAAAAAAAAAATTGCAGGCCTATATATTTATAGCTCTGTAGATGATTCCCCCCAGGATCGAAACGTCAGCTGAGATTAAATAAAAAGAAAGACCTCTTTTATTTCTTCCAAAAATATTCAATATCTATATCACGACATTCTTTGCAAAATATATACACATTCATTTATTTATCCCCAAAAAATAATAAAAAAAAAAAATCTGCCATAAGATATAAATTAAATTTATATAAATAAATGGTTCTATTTAATAAATAAAATAAATCAAAATTTGTTTATCGGATTAAAAACATCGGAAATATTTAATATTTTTTTAAAATATACAATATCTCACTCAAATGATTTATTGAATTCTATTTCAAATATTAATTTTAAAAATCGGCTATTTTTCAAAGTCAAAAGTATTTTTTTATTTATAACAATAGACATATCTACAGGTGGTGTTTTATTTTATATTTCTGGAATCGTATAAAATATTGTCTCTTTGTAGAGCGCCTCCCGAGAGATGGCAAGAAAAGATCCATTTAGTGGAGTATCAGATATTTGTCACTGTCTCTATCGATCGAAAAGAATCTTTGCATAAAAATCTGGTGTGTGGAAGCACAACACACAACTTTCTCTTTTATTTGGTAATTGAAAGTTGTGTTCTGTGCTTGTCACTTTTTGTTTGTTCACACACACACATGACAGACCATTTTGCGGGACCCACTTTTTTGGACTCAAAACATGTATATCCAATAATTTTTCTCTATATTAACTTATATAGACTAATATATAGGTAAGAGAAGTCAGGCTAACTTCTTCATATGATTACTTAGATCCGTCAACAGAACAGGTCTTTATTACCCCCCCCCCCCCTCCCTCCCCCCTCGCTGACTGTCCATTGAAAGATGACTAGCTAGTAATCAAATAAACTTGTCTCCATCCTCTCTTGCTGAATCATTTAATATTTAAAGTAGATGCAAAACTCATCTTTCGTTTCGTGGACCCCGCCCCTCTTATCTAATGATGTTGCATCTTGTATATTATAAATTCACATTTTCTAGTATGTATTCATTAAAAAAAAAAAAAAAATTCTTTATATACAATCATTTATTTATTTTTTTCTTAGATGACAATAATCATATTTGTTTTCTTAAGAGCTTAGTATAAATGGAATTTAAGAAAAAAAAACTGGTGTGACTAGCCGCACACTGTTCTTGTCATATCAGGTTTATTGTGTTGACATATATTTAGTTTCCGGGGGCTATAAACATAGAAAAATATAATTTATTAACCATTTCTCCTAAGAAGTACAAGAGTAAAATGTGTCTCAGACTATTTTGAGAACAAAATGAGAATATACATTTTAAAGAGCATCTAAAAATAATTGAATATTGAATTTTAATTAAATAATCATTATTACAAGATGTGGATTTTATTATGTTAATAGGTAAATAAAAGAATATCAGCTAAAATTATTTCATTTATTGACCCGCTAGGCTGACGTTTCGGTCTTGGTCAAGACCATCCTCAGAGCTATAACAATATAGATTAATATATATATATATATATATATATATATATATTTTTATTTGTGAAATTTTACAAATTATAACATTATAATATGGCATAAATCAGAGATATTATAATTATCTTGCGGGCTGTCAATATAGGCATACAATCAATAACTCAAAGATATATTCCGTGAACATTCGGTTACAGATATTTAAAAATTAGTATGTAAAATGATTGAATTACAATTTAGAAAATACAAAAATTAATAATAAAAAAAAACTATGTTGTTATAGCTCTGAGAATGGTCTTGACCAAGACCGAAACGTCAGCCTAGCGGGTCAATAAATGAAATAATTTTAGCTGCTATTCTTTTATTTACCTATTAAATAATCGTTAGAGTGAATTTTAAGAAAATCGAAAAAAAAACTGAAAAAGTTCATCAGTAAAGCTTACTAGTACTCTTTGGCCGATTTTGTTCAAAAGCTTAAAGGGCCACCTAACTTAAATATCAAGTTTGAACTTCCTAACTCTTTTCGTTCTTGAGATATTTTGTTCACAGACAAGATCATTTTGACGGGACCCACTTTTTTGGACTCAGGAGACCTCAAAACATGTATTTGCATCAAAATCTCGACATTGAATTTTTGACATAAATCCATTACTTTCTCTCTATATATATAGGTAAGAGAAAGTTAAATAAATATTTATTTTTCAACTATGAATAAAGTTTTTACTACCAATCATATATAAATTTATATAATAAATCTAAAGGTTGTGAAACCACAAAACTTTTTTGATGTTCCATCTAATTTTTTTTTGGGAAATTTGCCAGTATAATTTAAGAATTGTGAATGAAAATGAAAATTATAGTCTTCTGCTCTAAATAACAAATTTCTATGTCACTGTTTTGGGTTTTAGTCGCAACATCTCTTCAGAATTCGAGACAAGAAAAATTTATATGACAAATTCCTTTAGGGAAATTTATTATTCTAAGGAATTCTTTCGTTTGAAATTAATTCATCCATTCATAATTTTAATTCGAAGAGTGGGAAAGAATAAATTTCTCATTTTTTTTTATTTTATAAAAAATATAGTCGAATTTCTTAATTTCTTTTGCCACACATTATTCTTCTACAGAACTCAAATATTAATTTTCTTGATTTGTTTACTAGTACTTACAAGAAAACAAAGAGTATAAATAATTAGAGAAATTTAAAGTATTTTTTTTTTAACTATTTATTTTAGGTATAGGGAATATCTAATAGATTCCCATTATCATGGGCGTAACTAGGGAATTTGGCTGGGGCCAACCATCCACCGGGAGGTCTGGAAGGCCCCATATTGACTCAATTTTTCTTGTGTTGCGGAGCTTTCTGGGGGTGCCCCCCCCCCCCCCCCGAGACCCACCTAGTTATGCCCATGCCCATTATATAGAATTCAAAAATTTATGCCATGCCTCCATTTGAACAAATTGAGTGTTAACGACTTTTTGATTTTCAGAAATAAACCTTTATTATGGTCATCCTGAATATAAAATTTGAATTTTTATGTTTCAGTAAGATTCGTTAATGTCTACTAAAGAGTTGTTTGTTAATTAATTCTGCATTCACGAATTTAAATATTATTACTTTTTAAAAATGAACGCTAAATTGGGTAGTTTAAATTTTTTTCTAAGATTGACCTAAGATCCTTAAAAAAAACACTAAAACATTGGAGAGCATAAATTTAACTAAACGGATTGTATTAATTTCTTTATAAAATTAAAACATCCGTATTATTCATATTAGTTTATTTCATTTCATTCATTAGCTCTGATTCTTGCTGACTCATATAACAGTTATGTATTTGCTTTAGGCTTGTTTATTCTTGTCTTGCTTGACTAAAGACTTTAACATTCTCTTGACCCTATCCCATTAGTACCGTGTAGGGATATAAATATAATTTTTGTTTTAAAGTCCATTCACTTAAATTTTAAGTTTAAAAATTGTAAAATTTCCTATAAGCAATATCTATTCTATTTTTCCTATAGTAATTTTTGGTTGATCTGTTTATCATGACAGTTATAATCTGTTTGAATATCCAGCCATAAGTAGAGATTTTAAAATATCCTGATAAAGAAACCAACCTGTCTTCAAAACGTCGACAGCAAAAAAAAAAATGTTTATTAACTACTCGTCTTGATAATTTATTAGTTTCTCTTACCTATATATATATTAGAGAGAGAGAGAGATAGAAAGTATTGATTTCATGTCAAAAAAATTTGATGTCGAGATTTTGACAGAAATACATTTTGAGGTCCCCTGAGTCCAAAAAAAGTGGGTCCCACAAAATAGTCTCTTTGTGTGAAAGAATTGAGCTACGAGGTCAAAATTTTATATTTAAGTTATACGTCCCCCTAAAGCGTAAAAATAAACTTTTGAACAAAATCGGCCAAAAAGTACTAGTACTTTACTGAAGTACTTTATCTGTTTTTGTTTCTATTCTGTAAACAAAAACTTTAAAGCCAAAGCGTTAACATTTAGTAAATAGTGTTAAAAATTGATGTCATGTCTAGGGGTGCCTTTAATATTTTAACGTCGTGTTTAAAATAAACATGTCGTCCTTAACCTTTTTAGGATTTTTAGTAAGGTTATGATTTTGATAGCTTTGAAATAAAAACATTTTATGACGGAAACTGCCAAAGTGTGTATATACTGTATATACAGTAACAGAACAGTAACAGAACAATTTTATCAAAAGTAAACCTTCAAAATCATATATATAAACAACATTTTAACGTCGCTGTTAAAACTTGTTTAGAGAATAGCAATTTTTTAACTCTGATTGTTTTTACATTACTTTTTAACACCCATTTGTTCATTTTAAATTTTAACCAAGTCTATTCCTAAAACAGGCTTTAAAATTTAAAATAAAGAAATGGGTGTTAAAAAGTGATGTAAAAGCAATCAGCATTAAAAAAATGCTATTCTCTAAACAAAGTTTTAACAGCGACTTTAACCCAATGGCATTAATTTTTAACACTATTTACTAAATGATAACGCTTTGGCTTAAAATTTTTGTTTACAGAATAGCTATTTGAGGCAAGGAAGTGATTTTGAATAGTATTTTTTTAACGCTGACTGTTTTTTCATTATTTTTTAACACCCATTACTTTGTTTTAAATTTTAACGTCTGTTTTTAGAGAATAGACCTGATTGTGTGGTAATTTTTAACCTTAAAACTTAAGATAGTGAACTTTAAATAAGAATTAAGAGGGAGAAGAAAATTCCAAATTTTGTGCAAATCTTATATTTATAGCCTTACACGGCCTACTTAACACTTTACATATCCATATCCAGCCCAAACAATCAACGATTACCTGTTTTTATTTTTTTATCTTTGTCAGTTTTTCACTCTTAAATTAGAATTTATGGTGCCCTCTAGATATTGAAACAACCAATCTGGATCCATGAATATACTTAAAATATAATTTTATATTCATAAAAATCTTTTAATTAAACAGCTGACGCATCATACCATGTTCTAGGACATTACCTGTAATATATCAGGTAGCTAAGGGAGAGGATGTACGATAATCAAGTTGAAAGCATTCACTTCACATTATCTCCCTCGGATTTCGACCCCCTGTTTCCATTCCAAAAACACGACTTAATGATCAACTCTTCTTCCTCTTTTTTTTTTATATGTTTTTTTTTAACCATCATGGGTGAAAATTGTGAGCATTTTTGATCTGTGAGAGCGACGGCATATGTGGAACAGACTGAACACTCATGGGCCCTGCAGGCCTAATTTAGGAATTACAACAAGTACTTTGAACCATTAAGGGCTTAAGCCAGACGATGCCTATCTAAGGATTTAGCTAATTAATCATCCTGACCTAGGATGGATCTACAAATGCATTTTGTCCAAGGCCCCCACTAACCTCGCTCTATATTCATATAGTCAGACTATTAAGAGGCCTCGGAGAGATTATCCCCAATGAATAAATGTCCTTTGTCATTGACAGTGATCATGACATAGAGAACAAGCTAACATAAGTAATAGCTAACGAATAATATTTTCATAAATTAAAAAGTCGATGGTTTTACTAAGATATTGGAAATAAGACTTAGCGTTTGAATTCAATTTTGTGTTCATTACTTTCTCTTATCTATATATGTATAAGTATTGGATTCATGTCAAAAATTTGATGTCGATGGTCTCATGAGTCCAAAAAAGTGGGTCTCACAAAATAGTCTGTGTGTGATCAAAATAAAGTATGAAGAAAATGAGCTACGAGATTGAAATTTTATATTTAAGTGGCTCATTGAGGTGTGAAAATGAATTTTTGAATAAAATCAACCAGAGTACTAGTAATTTACTGATGCACTTTTCAGTATTTTTTTCGATTTTTTTATATTCTCATGTTGCTCTTAAAAGTGTTTGAAACAAAATTTACTCTAGTACTTAATAGGAGAAAAATCATAACAAAATATACAAAAATATTTTTATAGATATCTTCAATATATATAATTCGCTAATGTCCGTCTGTCTGTCTGTTAGTTCGTCCGTAATTCACGCTCTATTTAGGCAACTTCCTGTTGGAATTTTGAAATGAAATTTTATATGGATTACAGGAAAATTATTTTCATCCCGAAATTCCTATAACTTTTTGAGTTATTAATTTTTAAAGTTACGATTTCTCCCATAGGAAATGTATAGAGAAATATTTATGTATTCTTTTCATTTGTGTATTCCATGAATCCTCAAGCAGGCACTGAATTGGAATGAAATAATAATAATTTTCTTTCATTAATTAAGAAGAAAAGGCGAGGGTCCGCCGCAGGTGGGCCCGAGCCAGCTGAGAGGTTTCCAGGGGGGCGAAGTCCCGCGGATAGTGTTTATAAATTTTAAATCTTGAATTCTAATATATCGGCTAAAATTAAATAAACTAATTATGTCGACTGAAAAAATCTGGTGTGACAAGCACACTTACCTTCCATAAGTGAAAGGTGTATGTTGTGCGATCATTCACACCAGACATTTTTCTTTATATTGAGTTTATGTATTAATTTTTCGAATAAATGAATAAATGATAAATTTCTTTCTCTTTTACTCGTATCATCTAAAGATATAATTTATTAATATATCAGGTTGAAAGTTAAGAAAAAAAATGCTTAATATTCACAGCATATGTTTATTTTATATCTTCTGTTGGCCATACATTTATTTTATATTCTTAAAAAAAAAGGCGATTTAACTTAAATTCCGCCTACACTTGGACAACCAAATTTAGATTCACTAGCAAAACCACATTTTTCAAGGTTCTAATTATTTTTGCAAACTCTCTTTGATATGTTCCGTTTTGGTAATGATATCATTTTTCATTTTAAAAATATGATGTGAATGGTCGCATCTTACCTTTGGTAAGAGAAAGTTGTGTTCTGTGCTAGTCACATCAGATTTTTGTGTCGATATATATTTAGTTTCCGCCGATATATTATAATTCCAAGATGTAAAATTTATAAATATGAGAAAATTGTATATTTTGTTACCATGTCCTTATTCATTAAGTACAAGATTCAAACAATATTAAGGGTAAAATGAGAATATACATTTTAAAGAGCATCTAAAAAATAATTGTTTAATGAATTTTAATCAAAATTGTTAGAGTGAATTTTGAAAAAAAATTTAAAAAGTACATAAGTTACTTACTAATACTTTTTAGCCGATTTTATTTAAAAGCTTCGTGTCACGTGACATGAGGGTACCTATCTTAAATATCAAATTTAAACCTCCCAGCTCTTTTTGTTCTTGAGATATTTTGTTCACAGGCAGACTATTTTGCGAGACCCACTTTTTTTGGACTCAGGGGACCTCAAAATATGTATTTCCATGACATCCAATTTTTGACATGAATCCAATACTTTCTCTATATACATGTATATAGGTAAGAAAAGTAAAAATATACACTCATTTTTGTGAATATTAAAGGAATGATGGTAGCTGTAAATAATTTCATAATCAGATATTAAAGACAAAACCGGAAATGGGAAGAAATGAAATGTTTATTAATAAATTATTTTTAAACCTTTTCTAACAATATGCATACATTTTAACAAATAAATATTTCATCCTTCCCTTTAATATCTTCTAGTTGGCGGATTTAGAAAATTAAATGCTTGTCGTTTTCTCTTTGAAGCTCCCCCCGATTATTTATTTCTTTCCTGAAAATCTTTTTTATATCTTTTTAATCTTATTTAAAAGTTTGAAAATAGATTTTTAAATGCGGAAATCTCGTATGTAAATGTTATAGACTGGGCATATGCTATTTCGGGCAAAAGGGAAGAAGGCAGGTGCTTGAAAGGGCGCTTCTCCTCTAGAGGAGGTCATATATATTTCTTAAAGACATCATTTGATCTTTAGATTTAATAAGATAAAAATATCACCCGACAAGTTTTTATATTCGCGCAGGATAAAAACGAGAGAGAAAAAAAAAAAATAATGTCCAGATCGTATTTTCTCACTTCTAGGCTGTGGCTCCCTGGGTAAAAGATGAAGAGGATTATCTCATCTTCACCATCTGTTGGAGCAGATTCAGAAAAGAAGAAAAGGTGGGAGAGGGTCAGTTAAATATCACTATCCGATTGCACAACTCATGTTCGGGAACGAAGGATGACAATCGATTCAAAAGGGACTTAAAAAAATTGGTGTGACTGGTCGCACCTTTGATTTTTTGTGTCAAAATATATTTAGTTTCCCACAGTACTGTACATTAGAATTCAAGATTTAAAATTTATAAACAAACTAGTCGCAAAGCCCGCCGAAGGCTGCCCCCCTGGACCCCCTTGCTCGTTTCCTGCGGGCAAGTTTATTGCCAATTTGGGATATTTATTGTTGCAATGCAAGTGTTAAGGAAGGTGTTCTTTTGTTCAACTGCTGCGTAGCTCCTCTCACAGCGCTAGTAGTATACCCAAAAAGCTAGTCACAGAACAACTAACTGCCTCTCTAATTTAGCCAACTTGTAGATTTTGTGTTACGATATTGAAGAAATTTGATTATAATTAATTTTCCAATATATTTAAATATTACTACGTTACTCGCTGTACTATATGTGTATTTAATTTCAAATGGATTCATTGAAAATTGTGGATTTCTATAGAACGTATACATATATAGCCTACATATCAATACATTTTTCCCTTATTGAAGCAAATTTTGAGAATAAAAAAAAAAAAAAAAAAAAAAACTGTAAAAGTACATCAGTAAAGTACTAGTACTCTGGCCGATTTTGCTCAAAATCTTATTTTATGCTTATCTAACTTAAATATAAAATTTCCACTTCCTAACTCTTTTCGTTCTTGAGTTACTTACAGTCAGACCATTTTTCGGGACCCACTTTTTTGGACTCAAGACATTTATTTACATCAAAATCTCGACATCGAATTTTCGACATGAATACAATACTTTCTCTATGCCGATATTACATATATAGGTTAAGAGAAAATATAAATTTCTCCCACTGTCGAAGTCTTGAGAGATCAATCATGCTTATCATCAGGATCTAAAGTGAATAAACGTTAGATAACTGGCCCAAATGATGAGCTCGGATGTCAACAAAAAGACTCACTTTATTATAAGCTGTGAAAAAAAGACTGGCATAAAGAAGAAAGAAATTATGGTCTGGCGAAATTTAACTTTCATTAATTTTGATAGAATTTAGCTTTAGAAAATAATAAAACGTATAGCCCTTTAGAGAGTAATTATAAAATGGTTGGTACTCGATGCCTTAGTTTACTTATGATTTCCAGGAAAGGTAAACGCAAACGCTCAAGGATTTTAATCAAAATTCAGAGACAAAAGATATTTAATACAAAAAACAGACTATATAAAATGTTTGAATTTGTTTAAATTTTTTTAATTAAAAAAAATATATAGCTTTTTTTTTTGCTTATCATGAAATTTAAAAATAAGATTCTGAGGTGGAAATTTGTTTGATAAAAGTATATACAATAACGGGGGGGGGAAATTTTTTTTTTTTATTTTGTTTGGTGTGTATGTTTACACAAAAATTAATTACTAAGCTCTAGAGGAGAGTTTCTCTACCTTTTGAAGATCACGGCACCCTTGTGAATAATTAGGTGCACCCTTCCTTGAATTAAAAAAACAAATTAAGTTTAATATGTAAATTTATTGAAAATTTTATTGATAGCTTAGGATAATTTTTTTTTTTTTTTTTTGTTTATCTCAATATCTCGCGGCACCCCTTAGCCAATCACGCGGCACCCTTGGGCCGGGGCACACCGGTTGGGAGCCACTGCTTTAGAGAATTAATAGGCAGGTCATTTGGATTGACTAGCTTGCAGTAACTAATAAATAACATGAATACGCTGTAGAGTAAAGGAAATGATTTGAAATCTTATTATCAAAACCAAATTTCTTGGCGCTTTTTATTTTTTATATTATCATTTATAATACTTTATTTTACTTGTATATGCTGATGTACAGAGAGAAAGTATTGGATTCATGTCAAAAATTCCATGTCGAGATTTTGATGTTTTGAGTCCAAAAAAGTGAGTCCCTCGTATGTTTGTTCAATTTAAAACACGATGAAATTGAGCAAAGAGGTTGAAAGTTTATATTTAAGTTAAATACCCCAACTGTGGCGTGAAAATAAGCTTTTAAACAAAATCGGCCAAAGAGTACTAGTACTTTACTGATGTACTTTTTCAGTTTTTTTCGGTTTTTTCCAAATTGGTTGAAACGGTTTTCATTAAAATTCAAAAATCAATTATTTTTTAGATGCTCTTTAAAATGTATATTCTTATTTTCATGTCAAAATTGTTTGAAGCACACTTTACTCTTGTACATCAAACAAAATATTCAGATAAATGTTTGCCATTAAAAATATGTTTAAAAATTTTGAATTCTACCACACTGTCGGAAACTAAATATATGTCGACACAAAAAATCTGGTGTGACAAGCATCACATCAGAATTCGTTAGATTCTGAATCCAATCCAAATGTCTCTGTTATCCACCTGTTTTTCTGCATTCAAATTGAACTGTTTATTATTTGATTATTAAGGTAGTCCTCTTTTTATTTTTCAACAGTTAACTATCTCATTGAATTTTTATTTCTCTCTTTCTGCCCATTCAATCACATCCTAATAAAAATTAAAAAAAAAAGAGAGACTTTTTAACCAATAGCATTCAGATCTCATATGCATTTTAAACGACTGTAAAAAACAGCCTCTTCCTACATTGATTAGAACAGAGAAAGAGAGGAGAATAGTTGAAGTTTGCGACTTAAAGAGAGAAAAACGCCTCTTGCTCGTGTGTGTTTATAAATAAGCGTTAGGGGGGGGGGAGAAAAGAAGACACATAAATAAACATGAAGCCAGAGAGCAGCATCGAGGAACCTTCTTCTTTCCATTCACGCCTTTTTTCCTTCTCTTCCAACCCCAAGAGAGAGAGAGAGAGAAAGTACTACTCACTTTCTTATTCGCCTTAACCGGAAAATATACCCTGCCAAAGCTCGAATGTAACATATCTATAAAAGGGAAATCAATATTTTAGTCCCGAAGAATTGGGGAAAAAGAAGATTTGTCGGTTTCTCATCGTAAACTAAAACATATGGAGTGGTATTTATTGAGGGCTTTATATTTTCTCATTTATTGGCTAGTTCTTTTTCGATCCGCAAAGAAATATTTTACGTTTATACCTAATCTAGTATAGGAGTTTTTTTTTCCCTCTTGCTTTAAGAAGCTAAATTTTTCTTAGTTTGCGATGTTTATCTACTCAATATATATATATTTTTTCATCGATATTTTTTATATCGTAGTTTTAAGTCTTCATAATATTGGTAATAAAAATTATAGTTTTTGTTATTAGATGCTGAGAAGAGTTAAAACTTTTTTCAAAGATTTTTTTTTTTACTTTCTCTTGTCAATATTGGATTCATGTCAAAAATTTGATGTTTTGAGGTCCCCTAAGTCCAAAAAAGTGGGTCCCGCAAAATGATTTGTCTGTAAACAATGAAAGAAATTAGCTACTAGATTGAAATTTTATATTTAATTTAGGTACCCCACTGAGACTTGAGAGGAAAATTTTGAACAAAATTGGTCAAAGAGTACTAGTACTTTACTGATGTACTTTTTAATTTTTTTATTTTCTTAAAATTTTCTCTAACGATTTTGTTTTAAATTCATAAATCAAATATTTTTTAGATCCTCTTCAAAAGTTATATTCTCATTTTGCCCTTGAAATTGTTTGAAGCACACTTCACTCTTGTATTTCATAGGCAAAATAAGGGTTCATGGTAACAAAATATATTTTTTTATAAATATTAAATTTTGAATTATAATATTATGTTCCGTGCTTACGGAAAATGAATAAATACTAGCCGCGTCGCCCGCCTTCGGCGGGCTTCAGACCTAGCCGGGGGTTTCGCTCCCCTCCCTCGCCTGTTCTTAATTATGAATAAAAAAAATTATTAAGATTCCAATCCAATGCTTGCTTGAGGATTTGTTTACATTCATAGAATACACAAATGTAATGAATACATAAATATTTCTCTATACATTTCCAATGAGAGAAATAGTAACTTTAGGAATTAATAACTCAATTTTCGGGATGAAAATAATTTTCCTGTAATCCCTAAAAGGTCCTCTTTATGCTTATAAAATTTCACCGGGATGTTGCCTAAATAGAGCGTGACAGGCAGACAGACGGACGGACAGACAGATGGACATTAGCGAATTATATATATAGATCAACACAAAAAAAATCTGGTGTTTCAGAACACAACTTTCAAAGGTTTGAGAATGTTGTGTGCTGTGCGATCATCCCATCATATTTTTTTTTCCTTTGATTTCATGAAATATTAAAATTTAATCAGGGGAAAAAAATGATTTTCTTATTTACTATAAAAAGATGGTTTTTGTCTATTCTTTGTTAATTATTTCCAAAGCAAGTTGACAAGCATCTTTCTTTTCTGCTATTGAAAGACCAAAGGTTTCATTTTATCCTTCTCAAAGGATTGTGTTCTCCAAGAGATGAATTTTCAAATTTCAGATTTCAATACTTCTTTTGTCTAAATAAAAAATGAAATACCAAGAATTTTAAGTGTCTTGAGACTTTCCGACCACCCTATAATAATAATATAATAAAAAAACTTTGTTATCTAGAAACCCGCATCTTAAGAAAAAGCTTTTTCCTTTCATTCCAAATCAAAAAAAAAAAAATAAAAATAAAGATAATTCCTTTTTGATGGATCGCAAAGTTTTATCAGAATTTGTTTAGCTCCTTTAATCCTTTATCAAACTCCTCCGCCCCACCCCTCCAGCCACTTGTTTCTTAATTAGATTAGAAGATTTCGGAAGGGTAAACATGCTTATATTTTTCCTCTTCAAAGAGTAAACGGCCAAAAAAAAAAAAATTACAATTTTTGTAACAACAAAAAAACAATCAATATTGGATTTTTATTTTCGTCATAAATTTTAAGACAGATGCTTTTAATTAAGACAAATAGGATTTTTTTTCATAAGAAAAGAAAAAAAGGAAAATTTAAAACCAGTTGCCATATTTCACAATATCCCTACTTAATGGTGAATCATAAAGTTCTTAAAGTATCCTATTCATTTCAAAAGAAGACATTGATTTATATCAATAGTTACATCTACATTTTCCGAACAAAACAATTTGCAATAAAATAAATTTTATCTGTACAATAGCCTATAATGTTTATTAAAGCTTTTGTGATTTCTCTACTGTATAATGTTTCTACTTTAATGTATTAGAATGTAAGTTTTTAATTATTAACTTATAGTAACAATCAAGCTTTTGATGTAAACACTTGTTGTGATGATGGTGTCTAAATTAATGGGAATGGTACTAACTTCCTTGCTTATAAAATGCTACTAATTTCACGTAGGTGTCCCTTATAGGTTAGTTCGAATTTGTTTAGCTCCTTTAATCCTTTATCAAACTCCTCCGCCCCACCCGAATGGGTAGGAGCAAGTCACATTAATTGAAAACAACTGCTGAAACGTTGTATTTTTAATAAATAATTAATAAAATATATATACCTGGTATATAATAGCGGAGTGTTCGTCTGTCTGTCGATCTGCTTGACCAACTTGCCGTTGAAATTTCGAAACAAAATTTTGTATGCTTAAATAGGACCTTCTATGATTACAGGAAAATTATTTTCCTCCCGAAATTCCTATAAATTTTTGAGTTATTGATTCCTAAAGTTACTATTTCTCCCATAGGAAATGTATTGAGAAAAATGTATGTATTCTTTGCATGTATGTATTTGAATTAAAAACTCCCATAATAGTCTACATGTTTAAATAGACAAATGCGTTTTAAATGAGACATTTCCTGTATTATCCAAGTTACTAGAGCGTGGCGGCCTGAACCCGAGACCTCTGATTAGCCTTCTTGGAGAAACCTGGAGATCCCTAACAAAGGAGAGACCACATGAAAGACGCCCTGCTCTCTCTTCGTTTGCCATATTCCTTCCAAATAAACTAACTATCCAGTCAAAGCCCTTTGTTCTGCAAGGCAAATAATTGACAAGCTTCACAAATTCCTTGTATTAATTACAATTATTTTTTTATTTTTTATTTAATCTAAACTGAATGCGTTATTAATAATAGTTCGCTTGATCTGGAAATGGTCACGCTGCTATATGTAGAAAAGGTGAACGAATTTCTTGGATCAAATCCTCCATTTCTTCTTTTTTTATGATCTCATGGTTCAGCTGTTGGAAAAACATAATTAAATATTCCAAATTTAAATTTTGATTTATACCCCTTTTTTTAAAAGAATTCTTGAAGAAAATATGACTTTTTTATATCTATAGTAGGATACTTATTTTTGGATGGAATTTATTAAAAGAAATCCGCGTGGCCGAGAGATTAAAGATAATGACAATTGTCAATATTGATAATTTTAAAACTAAGGGGTGCGTTGCACGTTCGGATTTCAGGAAGTCTGATGAATTTTGTTGATATACATGTATATTCGGCGGCCTTCGCCCCCTGGACCTAGATTTGTTTACATTCATAGAATACATAAATCCAAAGAATACATGTTTCCTCATATATTTTTTTATGGGAGAAATCGTAACTTCAACAATTAATAACTCAAAAAGATATAGAAATTTCGAGACTAAGATAATTTTCGTTTCAAAATTCCAACGGGAAGTTGACCAAATAGAGCGTGACAGACAGACATACGGTTAAAAAAAAATTATTGTTTAAAGTCTATACATATAGCTTCATAACCAAAAAACTTAAAAAAAAAAAAAAAAATTCAAATTTTCTTGAAATTTTATTAATATTCACAATACAGTAGATTGAATCTTGTCTAAAAAATAAGAAGATATATTTAAATAAATTTACAGTGAAGAAAATTTAAAAAATTAAATTAAAAACACTTGATAATAAGCTTTTCAAAGATTTATTAAAAGATAATTAATACAAGCAGCGCCGCCCGTCTTCGGCGGTCTAAATTATGTAACAATTTTTCATTTGGGAGATTTAATTATTATTACAATTAATTGGCTTTGATTTTTCATAGAATACATAAATGTTTCCTCATATATTTCCTATGAGAGAAATCATAACTTCAGCAATTAGTAACACAAAAAGTTTAGGAATTTCGGGACAAAAATAATTTTCCTGTAATCCCTAGAAGGTCCTCTTTAAGCATATAAAATTTCGAATTTACAAAGACAGACGGACATTAGCGAATTATATAGATAGACTTTTTTAACCTTTTACGTACAGTCGTCGCCACAAGTGCCTAATGTTCTCGCAAGTGGAGGTTCGTCAACCAAACCAATATTTTTAAAATAAATAAATCATCTTTTATTTATTGTAACTGAAGGTGAAAAGACAATACTAAGCATTTTTGTTGCTTAAGTTCAAGGCTCCACACTTGTGGCGCCCACTGTACCTTATATGCATCATTTAATTTTTAATAAATCTTTGAAATATAATTTAGTGTTTTTAATTAATTTATTTTTTTAATTTTCATGTAAACATAATGTTTCAACTTGATAGTTTATATTTAATTTCTAAAGTTTTCTTTGCATGTTTGACAAAATCTTTCTACTTAATATTTTTTTGAAATTGTTTGTAAACAAACCAAAGAAACAAGAGTCAGGATATTAAACTTTGTTGAAATCCTTTTATGAAAATTAATTTTTTTAATTTGTTAAACTGTATATTAAAACAAGAGGATAAGATAATTATTTATCAAAACAACTCCTAAATTAATGAATCCATTCTAAGAACAAAAATAGCCGGACGCTAATTATAAATAATGACACGGATGTTGAAGAGTTTCTTTTTTTTTTTATTGAAATTTGTAAATGTGTAGCAATGAATATCCTTTGATTAAAACAGCCGAGTCAATTGTAGAAGCAAGCAAGAGAGAGAGGATTAATGAATGGCGCTGTGGGCTGATGCCGCGTGGCGTTAATTTCCAGCTTAGAACATTAAATGGAGGATGATCTCTCTGTGGTGGTGGTGGTTGTGTTTTTTATTTAATACTGAGGTTAATTAATGAAAGCAGCAGACTGGTGGTGATTAATATAGCCGGGTGCCGGGCTCTGTGATCCGGTGCCAACGAACATAACCCGGCCAAAAAGACACACACGGGGGGGGAGGTCATCATAATTCATCGGTCAGTAGATGCATAGTCACGTGACCGGATTTCAGATAAAAAAAGAAAATATCCGCTTTAAAAATTAGCTGGTGATTTATTTGTGTTTGGATTGGCTTCGATTCTTCAATGATCAGAATCCTCCTCATCCTTAAAGGATCTATTAATCATTAAATAACACGCCACTGTCAACGAATTTCTTTAAGTAAATATTTCCTCTTCTAGAAATTTGAAAATTATTTAAAAAAAAAAGGACTATTCTCAGTCAGGAATTTAGGATTTATATTCACTTTTGTGAAGATACATGTCTCTACTTGTTAAAGGAGTCAAATTTTGAAACATTTAAAATCTTTCTTTATAAATGCAAAGAATATTTCTCTATACATTTCCTATGGGAGAAATCGTAACTTTAGGAATAAATAACTAAGAAATAATTTTCCTGTAATTGATAGAAGGTCCTCTTTAAGCATATACAATTTCATTTCAAAATTCCAACGGGAAATTGGTCAAACAGAGCGTGACAGACAAACAAACGGACATTAGCGAATTATATATATTCATTAAATTTTTGTTTTTCGATTATTCAAAAGCACCAGTAAGTGTCAGTTTTAGCCAAATAGCAAACTTATCGGACACATTGCATTGATGTGCTGTAGTGAACAAGAACACGCATTTTAACCTTAAAGTTAAAAAAAAAGTTAAGAAAATTATTAAAAATTAAAATAATTAATTTAAGTTAATCAAGGTTTTCGTTCCTAATTTCATTTTAGTTAAGAATTATACCGAACTTTGAGTCTTAGCTAATTAACAACGATCAGGACTCTTATTTAATCATATGATTAGCTTAACTTGATGTGAAAAGACTCGAAAGTCATAGTCAACTAGCTTATCCTAAGGATAGCTAGTTCAGCGTCAGACCTTTGCTATTTCTTATTCAAGTGCCGCAATTTTTCACTCAACTCGTTTCAGGCAATAAATATATAAATAATTCGCTAATGTCCGTCTGTCGGTCTGCCATGCTATATTCGGACAACTTCCAAACCAAATTTTAAATGCTTAAAGAGGACCTTCTAAGGAATACAAGAAAATTATTTTCATCCCGAAATTCCTATAACTTTTTGAGTTATAAAGTTACGATTTCTCCCTTAGGAAATGTATGAAGAAACATTTATGTATTCTTTGCATTTATGTATTATGAATGTAAACAAATCCTCAAGGAGGCGTTGGATTAGAATAGTAATAATTTTCTTCTCATAATTAAGAATAAGCGACGGTCTGCTGCAGGCGGGCCCGAGCCAGCTGAGGGTGGTCCATTGGGCTAGCTAATTAATGATAAAAATACATACCTGGCTTATTAAAAAATCTCTTATCTTAAAGATCTCTATATATAGTGGCGGAGTATTCGTCTGTCTATATATTGAATATTTATCTCTAACCTCTCGGCTAAACCTGGTCTTTTCTATTATAATCTTTTCCCCTTTCTTTCTGTTTATTAATAAATTAAAAAAAGGAACAAATTGGAGAGAGGAAGAATCTAATATCAATATTGAAACAAAGGGGAACTCATAACATTAAATGACGCATCAAGTGGTCAGCAGATGGATGAAAAGAGTTATTGACTGCAATTGGACTAACACTCATTTGACGTCTCTCTGTCTGTCTGGCCTGATCGACAAAGAATGCTTTCGAGAAAATAGGTTTCAAGTCGATGACTTTATAAGAGAAAAAAAGAAAAAGCTGAGAAGAGAATTTTCCAAGTTGCTGGAGACGAACAAAAAAGGGTAGAACTTTTTTTTTAAATATCATAAAAGAATTTTAATTCGGACACATCATTCACGATCCTATTTTGTCACACCAAATTTTTTGTACCGATATATTATTTTTTGTTTTAAACCCTTTTCAATTACAGAGGCCATTAGGGGTTATTAATTTCTTTAAATAATTTAAATACATTAGTACCGATGGCTACCGGTGAGCGTTTCACACGCTGATTGCTCGGGGTCACCAATCCCGAGCGTTCACCGCGCTTGCTTGCTTAACTGCAATGATTACTGATAGATACAAAATGTAAAATTAACAAACATTGAAAAATATACTTTGTTACCATGGCAACTATTTCTCCTATCTTTCTTATAAAGTACAAAAGTAAAGTGTGCTTCAAACAATTTCGAGAGCAAAATGAGAATATAGATATTAAAGAGAATCTAAAAAATAATTGAATTTTGAATTTTAATCAAAATCGTTAAAGTAAATTTTGAGAAAGTAAAAAAAAAAAAAAACTGAAAAAGTACATCAGTAAAGTACTAGTACTCTTTGTTCAAAAGCTTCGTGTCAGGTTCCAGAAGAGTATCTAACTTACATATAAAACTTCAACCTCCTAGCTCTTTTCGTTCTTGAGATACTTGTTCAGACTTGTTTTGTTCAGAGAATTTTGTGAGACCCACTTTTTTGGACTTAGGGGACCTCAAAACATGTATAACCATCCAAATCTCCACTTCAATTTCTCCAATACTTTCTCTCTATATATATTACATATATAAGTAAGAGAAAGTAAAAAGCTCGGTCAAAATATGGTACGAAATTATCTACCTTTGTGATAAACGCCATTAAAACCATGTGTAATTTGAATTTTAATACAAGATAAAAAAATTTTTATAGCATGTTAAAAATACAGTACTAACTTAGGGAGAAAAAAAATTGTATTTTATTTTTTAAGGAGGAAGAAGAAATAAAATTATCAAATAATACAATCAACTTTTATAAAAGTTTTGTTTAGATGCTATTATGCCGGGGGGGGGGGGGAGATTTCATTTTCTTCGTGCCCAGACATGGTGACAGAAATTTTTTTACACTCTAAAAGAAATAAAAGTCTGTTAAAAAGTGTTATTTTAAGTTATTAAAAAAAAAAAAAAAAACTTGATTAATCTAAACAAATAAAAGCTTATTAACATAATTTAATATTGAAATTAAAAAAAGGGTTTTCCTATCTAAACCATCAGAATAATAAAAAAGTTTTCTAAATGTTTTTATTATTTAAATTAACTTTTTTTTTTTTAATAAAATTTTATCAACTGATGGTAGAAGCGTTAAAAATGAACTAAAATTATTAATAAAATGATGAAATTAGAAATAAAATAAAAGACTTTTTTAATTTCTCTTACCTATATGTGTAATATAATTATTGAGAGAAAGTATTGGATTCATGTCAAAAATTTGATGTTTTGATTTTGAAGTCTCCTGAGTCCGAAAAAATAGGTCCCGTAAAATGGTCTCTCTTTGTTCAATTGAAAGCATGAAGGAATTTAGCTACTTGGTTGAAATTTTATATTTAAGTTAGACACCCCTTCTGGAACGTAATATGAAGCTTTTGAACAAAATCAACCAAAGAGTACTAGTACTTTACTGAAGTACTTTTTAAGTTTTTTTTTATTTTCTCAAAATTCGATTTAACAATTTTGTTACAAATTCATAAATCACTTATTCTTTAGATGATCTTTCAAATGTATATTCTCATTTTACCTTTGAAATTGTTTGAAGCACACTTTACTCTTGTACTTCAAAATATTTTTTTCAACATCTTGAATTTTAAAACTACCGGGATATCTGTCGATTAAAAAACCTCCTGTGACAAGTATAACTTTCAATTATTTGTATGCTCTGCGATCACTCAGACCTGATTTTTGGAGAAAAAGATGACAATAGTACTCAGATATTAATTAGACACACTGTGTAATCTGTTATAGTTTAATTACAAGCGGAGAGAAGTTTTAAACAGGATTAAAATAATAATTATAATCGGCAAGCTTATCATTAATAATCTCATCATCATTGGTGCTGCACTGTTTTTCTAACTCTCAGCCAAAGGAGGCGACCATAAACTTGTTACATGAGTATAAGTTAATCAATTACGCCACTTGGCTGGAGATAACATCTAAATCGAATTAACACTATATTTAATGTGAACCGGGCTCTCTCTGAATGTGTGTGTATGTGTGTGTGTGTGAGCGTTGAAGACTCTCTCTAATGCGCTAACCAACCGAGCAGAGCATGTCCTTATCTTCAACCAGGCCCTATTACCGCAAAGTCATCGTCTCCGGGTCTCGTAATTTCAGAATGCATTTGAAATGTCGGCAATATCTACCCTATACAATAATCAGCTCTTCGTCTCCCTTCCACTTTCATATTCACAATTATTATTGTTATTTTGCAAGATGATTGATTTTATCTACACATTTTCTTTATCTATTATTATTAGTTTAAATTTCGAGGAACATTCCGATCAGGTTTATTTACTCTTATCTATATATGTAATATATTGGATTCATGTCAAAAATTTGATGTCGAAATTTTGATGTACCATGAGTCCAAAAAATAGGTCCCGCAAAGTAGTTTGTCTGTGAACAAAATATCTCAAGAACGAAAAGAGCTAGGTGGTTGAAATTTTATATTTAAATTAGATACCTCACTGAGACGTAACACGAAGCTTTTGAACAAAATCGCCCAAAGAGTACTAGTACTTTACTAATGTACTTTTTCAGTTTTTTTTTTTTTTTTTTTTTTTGATTTTCTTAAAATTTGCTTCAACGAATTTGATTAAAATTCATAAACAATTATTAAAGGTAATTGTGTACTGTGTTACCATCACACCAAAAAAAGTTACTTATTTTTTTTGCTGTTATTTCTCAAATTCACTTTGCTGCTTGTTTATTGAATTTTTTTTAATAAATAAAAATCATTGAAGGGGAATTTATTTTTCTGTCTAATTCTTTACACTCAATGAAAACTTTATTAAAGAAAATTTATATAAAAAAAAATTAGTATGATATTATAAAATTTATTATTTAAAACTTTTACCTTTCAAATTGGCGAAAAATAAAAGACAAAAAAAAAATGATTTCAAAAGGATTACGCTTCAATTATTTACCCGTAAATAAAAAAAAAAATAAAAATAAATAAAATGAGTTTTTCGGAGAAGAATCGAAGGAGGGCAGGAAACAAATCCAATCTTCAAGATAGGAGAATGAGAGAGGCACGTGCAAGGAACCGAAACATTTGGGCCGTAAACTTGGATGGGCATTTCGTGGGCTTCGTATGGATACACGATAATTAATCTCGGCTAATTGGGATCGGCCAGGAAGCAGCCATCCATCTTTTGAAGCAAGATCGTTAACAACGAGAGAGAGAGAGAGAGAGAGCGCGCGTGTGTCTCTGGAAAAATAACGCACAAACAAAATGATAATAAGAATAAAAATAAAGAAAAGAAAAAAAATAAAATAAAAAATCAAGGAAAGAAAGATGAAAGGTCTTTGCTTTCGCATCAAATATTTTATTATTCTTTTTTTTTATTATTAAAATGCAAGTGAATGAAATCAATAAATAAAAATTATTATTATTATTATTTTTTTAATTATCAAGCCTTCGTTCATTGTCTGGTTGGCTCCAATTTAATTATATTACTAGCAGGCGCGGCTTCGCTCTCGCCAGCTGACACGGGTCCGCCTGCGGCGGACCCTCCCATTTTCTTGATTATGAAAAGAAAAATTACTATTCGAATCCAGTGCCTGGTTGAGGATTTGTTTACATTCATAAATGCAAAGAATACATAAATATTTCTATATACATTTCCTATGGGAGAAATTGTAACTTTAGGAATTAATAACTCAAAAAAATATAGAAATTTCGGGGTGAAAATAATTTTCCTGTAATCCCTAAAAGGTCCTCTTTAAGCATAACAAATTTTGTTTCAAAATTCCAACTGGAATTTGGTCAGACAGGTAGACAGACGGACATTAAATTATATAAATAGATTATCATTTTTACTTTTTCTTATTTTAAGTATTGTATTAATATATTATAGGCGAAAAATCAGCTATTGAGTCTCTGCTATTTTTATAAAATAATGCTATATTTATTTATATACGACAAAATTTTTAAAACACTCATTTTCTGTGTATGTTGATTATAACCACGAGTTGCCCGAGCATCTATCTAAATTCTATCACTTTTTTTCTTCTTTTTGTCATGTGAGTGACCAGTCTATTCTTTTCCAGTCAAATTATAGAATGAAATATCTCAATTTCATTAAAAGATCTGGTGTAATTTCGGTAATTGTACTCTGCTTGACACACCAGATTTATTGCGTCAACAAATATTTAGTTTTTGTCAGAAATAAAGGTAGAAAATGTATAAATATAAGAAAATATTTATATATTGTTAACATGGCTTATAAATGTATCTCTGCTATGAAGTATAAGAGTGTTTCAAACACTTTTCAGTGAAAAATAAGAATGTGTGAATAAAGTGCATCTAAAAAAATATTTACTCGTAAATTTTAATCAAAATCGTTGAAGCAAATTTTGAAAAAATTAAAAACTTTTTAGTCGATTTTGTTCTAAAGCTTCTTATTACGTCTCAGGGAGGTACTTGACTTAAATATAAAATTTAGCTCTTTTTGTTCATGAGATATTTTGTTCACAGACAGACCATTTTGTGGGACCTGTTTTTTTGGACTCAAAACATATCCATCAAAACTCGACATTACATTTTTGACATGAATCCAATACGAAAGTATATATATTAACAAGAGAAAGTAAAAAAGAAAATAATTTCATTCAATTTGTCAGTTGTCAAATAGCCGGTGTTAGTATTATTTTACAAGCTCTATATTTTAGTAAAAAAAAACAGAAAATCCAAACTTGCCGGGATCTATTTGTCATGAATAGTGGAGTAGGAGTAGAGCTAGAGCCTGAGACAAATCCTGATGGGTGTCCCTCGGATTACACGGGTCGGCCATTCAGACAGACGGACGTCCCAGTCACCTCCAGGATCCTCTTCTCTCGTCTTCCCTTTTCCCTCTGGGATGGTTCACAAACAGAATACAACCACTCTCAAATCTTCCGGGATGCAACCGGACGTCTAACTGACATCTAGTCTTATTACAAACAAGAAAAAAACAATCCGATTAATATAAACAAGTGTTAATAAAAATATTTCTAATTTTTTGGAAAGTTTTGCACAGACAAGTTATTTGTTGTTTTCAACAAAATAGGGTTGAAAAATATCAATTTTTATATGGAATCTGTTTCTTCACTTCACTATATCATCATTATCATTACCCATATAACATTAAATGACAAAAATACGAAAATTGAAATTTAATATATATGATTAATTATAGAATAATAATTGTGAGATTTAATTATTCAATTTTTAACTTTAATTATTGATATCTATATTATATTTTATTACTTTTACTATTTTATCAAAGACAAAGTTACTCTGTTTGTAACTCATAGAATCCAAAACTACTGTGCAGATTTTCATGGAGTTTTTTTTTTAATGGGTAGGGAATTTTCCGAGGATGGTTTTAGGCTATCATTGTGTCAAATTAGGAGTAGGGATCCCCCCTTTTAAGGGGTTCTTTTAAAAGGTTCAAAAATCTGGAAATCTTCCATTGGAAAGCATTGTGTTCTATTTCTCCTTAAAAAAAATTAAAGCTAATTAATTTTAAAAATGAAATAATTAAATCTCTCAAATGAAAAATTATAAAAATTGATATATAATTAAATTTTCTTCTTTTTTTTTACTTTCTCTTACCTATATATGTTGAGAGAAAAAAAATTTGATATCGAGTTTTTGATGGATATACACGTTTTGAGGTCCCCTGAGTCCAAAAAAATGCTCTTTAAAATATATATCTTGTACTTAATATGGTAACAAAATATAAATATTTTTAAATAATTTGACACAACTTTCAATTACCGAATGAAAGAGAAAGTTGTGTGCTGAGTCACACCAGATTTTTTATTGTTCTAAATTAATAAAAAAAAATTTTTATCATTCACGACTTTTTAAACTCTCTCTATTTCATTTAGCCAATCAATCAATCATTAGTCTGGACATGTCTCATTTATTGAATATGAATAATTAGCTACTCGAAGGTGGATCCTCCTTAAGGCACAACTTCTCTACTAATGTTAAAGACCATTAGAAAGAACATCTCTGTCCTATGAAATGCACGATTATGTATTTATCCTAAATGTCAGGGGCTTGGCAAATTGAAGTAGAAAATACAAAACATTATAAATGACCGAGATATGATTTAAATTAAATTTCACTGAAGAGATTAGAGGCCAAAGGTCTTTAGGGGTCATCATTGTTACATGTTTTACTGTAATAAATATATGTGGTTTTATAAATCGTCCTAGTGGCCATTTATTAAAATATATAAGTGAAATTAAAGGGCTTTTAAAGGGTCAAAAGATAGCGCGCGTGGCAGATTTTACAACCCATCGATCCGACCAACCGAGAATATTATTTTAGACTGAGGGTTCCATTTACCGTAGAATACAACCCTAAAAAGCAATTATTAATAAAAACCCTCATGCTGTAATATTTAATCACACCATCAAATATGTTTTTTTTTTTTTTTTCGTCTTTTTCCTTTTAAGTAAATTTAATGCCGGGAAAAAATCAACGTTTTAGATAATATCATTAAAATTTTAATTAATACATTTATTATTAATAGCTTCGCCCCCGAGACCCCCCCCCCGATCAGCTGGCTCGGTGGACATTCGCCTTTTCTTATTTTTGAAAAAAAAATTCTTATCATCATAATTCCAATCCAGTGCCTGCATGATGATTCTTAACATTCATAGAATACATAATTGCAAAGAATACATATATGTTTCCATATACATTTCCTATTGTAGAAATCGTAAACTTCACCAATTAATAACTCAAAAAGTTATAGGAATTTTGGAACGAAAATAATTTTATTGTAATCCCGAGAATGTCCTCTTTAAGCATATAAAAATTTGTTTCGAAATTCCAACAGGAAGTTGCCAAAATAGAGCGTGACAGAAAAACGGACAGGCAGACGGATAAACATCAGCGAATTATTATATATATATATATATATATATATAGATTTTTATAGCTTCAGAGCAGAAGTTCTCATACTTTTTTTTGGTTCACAAATTTCTTAATTTTTCCGCTCCTCCCAGTAACATAAATCTGTCTAATATTCGAACAATTTCTCGACTAATTTTTTTTCCATTCAAAGATCTTTTTTATTCAAATTGAAGAAAAACACATTGGTAGTTCTCTTTCTTTTAGACCTAATAACGTTTCGGTCTCACCAAAAACCTGGGCTCGGTGGACTGAATGTCCATCCATCCTCTTGTTACATCAATTATTATAGATTTTGATTATTTGTGCGAATTCAGAAAAACAAAAAAAAAAAAAAAAAATTGTATAAGTTCTTTAGCAAAGTACTAGTATTCTTTGAACGATTTTGTTTAAAAGCTCTGTGCCACGTGCCAGGGGGTAGACTGGTTTCTTGGCAATGAGAACATAACTTTTTAGAGTCTTTTCTCCGAAGGCATTTAATAGCACTTATTCATCAGCGGCTCATTCTAATGTAGGGTATGGAAAAAACGGAAAATTTTGAAAACCGGTTTTTCGGTTTTTTACAAAGCGGAAAACCGGTAAACCGGTTTTAAACCGGTTTTTTCAACATCTGAATCTATTTAGAACGCACCACCATTTTTGGAAGCAAAAAATACATAAATATTTCTCTATACATTTCCTATGGGAGAAATCGTAACTTTAGGAATTAATAACTCAAAAAATTGTAGGAATTTCGGGACCCGAGTATTTTTCCTGGACACTCAATAACGTACTCTATAAAACTGCAAAATTTCGCCATTCCAACAGAAAGTTGGTCAAACAGCGAGACATACGGACGGATAGACAGACAGACACTCCGCTATTATTATATATAGATTATTTAAGTATTAGAAAATTCGGCATCTAAGGCCATTTAGACAATATACCTATTTATTTCAAATGATTGATAGCCAATTAAAATGAAATACATTTTTCTCGCTTGGGACGGGAAGCGAACCAGAAACCCCAAGCCACTAGAATCTAATGTATTCTCTCTGAGCCATGGCTCACGGGTTAATTTATAATTTGAATACAAGTATTACTGAAGAAAAATTAAAAAAAACCGAATTCGGTTTTTGGGAAAAACTCGGTTTTTCGGTTTTTGAAAATTAGCCAAAAAACCGGTTTACCGGTTTCGGTTTCCACCGGTGTCCAAACCCTATTCTAATGCCACCACATGCAAGTTGAGATTTCGGAGCGAAACGTCAAGAAGGCAGGTCTATCAGCTCTCGCAAGCAATAAGGCGTAAATCTAAAATCTTAGCATCCTAGCTCTTTTCGTTCTTGAGATATATTGTTCACAAAGAGACCATTTTGCGAGACCCATTTTTTTGGACTCAGGGGACATCAAAATCTCGACATCGAATTTTTGACATGAATCCAATACTAATAATAAAATAAGATAAGAGAAAATAAAATAAATCAATAATATCTAGAAATATAAAATTCTAAAATGCAGAAGATGCAATTCTGGGAGAAATAAAACGGGAAAAGTTACGTTTAGAAGCTTGTCAATATCTATCTCCCTGTAATGTTCCAAATTAGCTGATTTAATTTTATAGTAACCCCCATCCCTCCCTCTCTTATTGGAAATCTGTCATTCATTATAAAAAAAAAATTTGAAACAAACGTAAATTAATAATTAAACAACAAAAAACGTACGTAATTATTTTCCCATATATATATATTTTTTTTTAAACCGTCTGTAACTAGATCGACATTTAACCACCAGCGAATGTAATTATTTTCCAATTAACATTATATTAGCGAGTCTCTGCGGTTGACTAGCAATGTGCATCAGGCAAAAGGCTTCTCATATATACTACAGACAGAGAGAAGCGGATAATTGAAACGGGCAACTGGAATGTTATTACCACCCACGATATATACGTATTAACAAACCTTTTAAGGAAACGGCTTTATTGAATCGTCGAGAATGAGAGAGAGATATATATTATTAAATTCAGAGACTAAATGTCGAATTCTTCATTGAGGAATGCAAGTTAATTACTCATTTGAGCTGATATTGTCTCATTGCATGTTGAAATTTGTTCAAATTATAATAATAGCTGGGAGGTTTTTGTGTGTGTGTGTGTGTGCGTTATTCACGGCTGGGCAAACTTGATGCCGCCGCCCTATGGCCCCGGTCCCCTAATTCCCTTCCCTTTCCATTCACCCATTCCCTTGTTAAATGTCATTGACGTTGTAATCATCTGCGAGACAAAAATGTCAAATCAAGCTTGGATTGTCAATGAACAAAGTCCAAACAATACCCTCCCCATTTAAATCGTTCTTAAAATTCATCCGCCCAAAAGAAAAGAGAGAAAAAAAATTGGCGAATTTTAATTTTCAATCATCCATTCATAGCATTTTATCCCTCATTTCAACATAAATGGGGCGATTAGCACCCGAAACGTCGTCGCCCAAATTGAAATAAATAAATTAGTGCGATTGCTGAAGAACTGTGTAGGTGTAAGTTTAATGGTGCTGGAGTCAGAAAAATAAATAGCAAAATTTTTGCTTACATCGCTGACGTTTTGGTCATCTTCAGGCTCAGCTGGCATTATTCTAATGTGTGGATTTTACGAAATAGGGAATGTGTTTGTTTTACTAGCTGCTACTTAGTCCCCATGGACCCTTAGCTGACTCGGGCCCGTCTGCGGCGGACCCTCGCCTTTTTTAATTATTAGACGAAAATTATTATTAGTCTAATCCAGGGCCTGTTTGAAGATTGGTTTACATTCATAGAATACACAAATACAAAGAATACATAATCATACATTTCTTTGGGAGAAATCGTAACTTCAACAATTAATAACTCAAAAAGTTATAGAAAATTCGGGAGTCCTGTAATCTCTACAAGGTCCTCTTTAAGCATATATAATTTGATTTCGAAATTACAGGAAGTTGCCCAAATAATATGACAGACGAACTATTAGCGAATTATATATATGCGCGCACCAATCACTTCTTTGGAAACGACACCAATCAGATGATATATTTTTAATAAAATTTATGAAATCATAGAGATTTGATTGTCTTCTTTTCATTATCTTGTAAAAAGAAGACGTCAGAGATTCGTATCTCTTTTTAATATAAATTTATTTAATAAAAAGAATTTTATCTTCTACTGTAATTCAAAAAAATATTTTTTTTTTTACTTTTTAATATTTCTTTAAGGATGATAGTAAAGTTTATTATTCATACTTAAAACACCTGGAATATTTAATTAAAACTATAGAAATTCTAATTAATGTTGTTTTTTTTTTAATATCTAAATAAAATTATTAATTAAGTTTGAGAACGAGATAGGCCTTAGTCACACCGTGCATTTTACGGCATTATTTTTTCATGTGCAAGAGATCTTACGACTTGCCGATATTTACTTTATAAATATAATCCGATCGCAAAATAATTACCTTCGGTAATTGAAAGTTGTGTTCTGATCTTTCACATCAGATTTTTTTTTGTGTCGACATATATTTAGTATTCGCCGTTATATTAGAATTCAAGATGTAAAACAGTTTTCTATGGCAACTATCTTTCGTAAGAAGTACAAGAGTAAAGTGTGCTTCAAACAATTTCGCAGACAAAATGAGAATATACATTTTAAAGAGCATCTAAATCATAATTGATTTTTGAATTTTAATCAAAATCGTTACAGCGAATTTTGATAAAATCAAAAAACTCTGAAAAAGTACATAAGTAAAGTACTAGTACTCTTTGGCTGATTTTGTTCAAAAGCTTATTTTCACGAATCAGGCGGTTGATTAAATTAAATATAAAATTTCAACTTCGTAGCTCAATTCCTTCTTGCTTTAAATTGAACACAGACAAACCCATTTGTGGGACCCACTTTTTTGGACTCAGGGGACTTCAAAATATCTTGACATCAAATTTTTTACATGCAACCAATACTTTTCCTCTATATTATATTAACAAATATATAGGTAAGTGAAAGTAAAAATTGAATTTAGTAAAAATTATTTATTTAAGTCTATCTTCCAAAGAAATAATTAATCCTCTAAAGCGGAGCGGCAGCTTACTATAGAAGCTCATCAACGGTAGTTTCGTCGTCAGAGGGCCGAGAGAAACAAAAGAGCATTTATGTCGTAAGGACGATTAAAAGCTAAGGAGAGTTGGTGGGGGAGGGGGAGTCTCTCTGAGCGGCTTATGGCACTCCCTTTTCTAAGTCATGTTGTCATTGAAAAGCGATTTGAGTGCTTGAGAGGATTCATTTCATCTCATCTCAATCCAAGACCGAAAAAATTGACACGTTTCATTCACCAGTGGTGTGGCCAATTTGTGGATTTGATCTCTTTTTTTTTTTATTCTCTTGAGATGCATTTTCTATCTTGTGTGGTGTCTGTTTATATACGTTGACATATCAAGACGTCTCTGTCACGATCTTGCAGTCAATCTCCTCCTCTTTCCTGCAGTTGGAGTTTATTGAATCTATAAAGTACTGCAAAAAAAAGGGGGTCGGGGGAATGTCACTCACCTTCTTTTTGGCGTTGAGGTGTCTATTTTTTCGCACCACCTTTTAGAAGAGTTACAAAAATCAAGTTGGTAACTTTGTAGATAGGGAAGTTTATCTGTGGCTGAAACTCAATCATCTTTTACCAAGTGGAGAGAGAGAGAGAGAGAGGTGTTATAACCTAACGAATTTCGTTGTCGCATGTGTGTGTGTGTGTATATATGTGAAAAGTTCATAACATCACGGCAAATTTCGACTCGCGTTTAATATAGAAGCCCTTTGATGATATTCCTTTCAATATCCTATCGAATAGAAATATTTATTAGTTCTTCAATCGATACCTCGTATAAAAAGAAAAAAAAAATGGATGGATAATTTATAGCACGTGTTTTTTTTTTTTTTTTTTTTTTTTTCAAGTTGTATTGCATTCATCACTTTTTCTTTAATTACATAATATTTATTTAATCAAACTTTAACAAATACACATGTCAAATTTTATACAGTATTTAAGTTTAGGTACCCCGCTGATCCCGCTAGCCCGCCTGCGGTGGTTTCTCGCCTTTTCTTAATTATGAAAAGAAAATTATTATTACTATTCCAATCCAGCTTGAGGATTTGTTTACATTAATAGAATACATAAATCCAAAGAATACATACATTTTTCCTCATACATTTTCGTAACTTTTGTAATTAATAACTCAAAAAGTTATAGAAATTTCGAGAGGAAAATAATTTTCCTGTAAACTCTAGAAGGTCTTTTATAAGCATATAGAATGTGGTTTCAAAATTACAACGGGAGCGTGACAGACTATATAGATTTTTATAGCTTAAGAGCAGAGGTTCTCAAACTTTTTCGGTTCACTACTTCTAACTTCGGCCTTTTAAATCACAACATTTATCTGCATTATACTCGATATACTAATACTGTTTACATTCATAGAATACATATATGCAAAGAATACATAAATATTTCTCTATACATTTCCTATGGGAGAAATCGTAACTTTAGGAATTAATAACTTAAAAACTTATAAGAATTTTGGGATGAAGGAATTTTCTAGCCAAGAAGGTCTTCTAAGCGTAAAAAATTTCCAACGGGAAGTTGCCCAAATAGAGCGAGACAGACAGAAGGACATTATCGAATTATATAAATATATAATTACTTTTGTAATAAATATCTTTCTATTCTATTCTTTATATTTACAATTTTTATTATTTTCATTTTGGGATATTTAATTATTTTAATTAATTAATTGGTTTTAATTTTTCATAAGGCAAGTCAAAACTCAATTCTTTCCAATGCGCTAATTCATTTTCTGGAATTTTTGTGCCTTTTATTTTAAGAACTTGCGGTCCCGTGTATTTTTTCTACACTCTCCAAAACTTCCTCTATAAGACTGCAAAATTTCGTTACAAAATTACTGGAAGTTGGTCAACGGTGACGAACACTCTGCTATTATATATATGGACCCTGTTACGCATTAATATGTCAAGCGCCAAAAATTAAAAATTGAGTTAAGCATGGAATATTGTTTCAAATGCTATAATTAAAAGTATTTTTAATGAAATATGTTAATCAAAACAATGTAAATCAGAAAAACTTTAATGTTAATTTTCTCAAAACTCGGTAGCTGGCCCTTGACACACTAATGCGTAACAGGGTCCATATATAGAATTTTTATTTATTTGACCGGCATGCGATGCAATACAGATATTTCTAAGAAAGACAATTAAAGGAAAAACTACTTGTAAATAACAATTTTTATAATTTTTCATTTGAAAAATTAAATTTTATTATAATTAGACTTTAAATTTTAATAAAATACATAAATAATACCCCCAAAGAATACATATACCCTCATACTTTCTTATGGGACAAATCGTAACTTCAAAAAAGTTATAGAGAAAAGAATTTTCCTGTAAGCCCTAGAAGATCCTTTTTAAGCATATACAATTTCGTTTCAAAATTACAGGAAATTGACCAAATAGAGTGTGACAGACAGACATTAGCGAATTATATATACCTAACTTTAGAATAGAACACCTACTATTTCCACGAAATTCGTTTTTTCTTTTAGAGTCTAGTTTTCTAAAGTTAGGTAATATTCACATTTAATTATAACTTATCTTCCTCTTGTTGTGATAGTGCCTTTATATTGATATTATAAGGGCAGAAGTCTGGCTTTGAGGTGGTTGTGTGTCTCACGGTCTATTCGTTCTAAATGAAATGAAATAATGAAATTAAAGGGATGATTAAAGGCTGATTTAACGATGATACGAAACCGCACATTTAGGAGAACCTCTCTCTCTCTCTCTCTCGTTCTCGTTGCCCGAATTCACTTCTGGATGGTGTCCGTTATCTGGCCATTAGTCGTCCGGGGTCCCGGAAATGCAAGACAATTAATATCAAAGGCGCCGAGCAGATATCACCGCCGTCATAACCAGCAAGCAGATAGAAGACCCTTTCCGGTAACGATACGCAGAGGCGAATAAAAATGAATGAACTCAATTAAATACGTGCCATTCTAAAATGGGAGGGCTTTTTCTATTAACCACAAAACGCTCGAATATAAAAGAAATATGGAAGGGATTTCTCTAAAACCCCTTTTTTTTAATACTGTGTTTCAGGATGTATAGTGAGTTACCCGATATAAGTTATAAATATTTCTATGGCTTCTTTCTTGACGGTTTCAATATGTCCACCCCGTATCAACCAAATACTAAATTATTTTTGACAATTGCCATCTATTGGAAAAAAGTAAAGTAAAAATTATTGAAATAGCAAATTTATAGTAAGTGAATTATAATGATGCCATTTATTACAAGAAAATAAACTAAAACAAAATTTATATTGAGTACATTATAGTGGTGCCATCTATTAGAAGAAAATAAGGTAAAAATTATAGTGAGTAAATTAAGATGGTGCCATCTATTAGAAGAATATATACTAAAAATTATAGTAAAAAATATACTAAAAACCTGATACAATATGAGTTAAAGAAAATAATGAATATCCTAATCATTCAACTCCAATTAACCAGTTTTGAGGGGCTCATTTAAAAAGAAATTTATTATTTCAAAAAATAATGAAATTTTAGCCTACCGTAGAACCTCGATTATGTGAATAATCAAATAATCGATCCCTTAATTCGGATATTTAACATTTTTTTTTTATTAGAAACAATTTCATTTCGTTCATTTTTATTTATGAAGAGATTCGCTACATATTTTTTTTTTAAGTTGTAATTGAAATTGTTATATTTTTTTTATTTTTCTATTCAACAACACGTGAATAGCTTTTCTATCTCATTAATATATAGTAAATACATTTCTCTCTCACAATTTCTGTTATTTCCATGATAACTGTGAGCCCAAAACATTCATTAACAACCCCAATTAAAAGTTATAAATTGTCTGCTCTGTTCTCTATGCTCCTTTCGATTTTCTAAATTTATAGATTCAAAATGTTTATAAAAGAGTTAAAATATAATTTCCTTTTTTAGAAATATATATATATATATATATATAAATTTATAAAGTTTTAACAAGTGAAAAGAAGAAAAGGAAACTTGTAAATTATTATTATTACTAAAGGAAATGAATTCTCATTTTCAGATTTTTTAATTAATTTCATTTTATTTAGCTTTTTGGATAAAAGTGGAAGGCTTTTAGGCAACTCCCAATCCCAATCCTATTATGGGCACTATATAAAAAGTTGTATTTTTATAATTAAATCGATGGGTGTAAATCTGAAGGAGGCGAGTTAAAAGCTTTTTCTTAAACTAACTGCACCACCTGCCTTCGGCGGGCTTCGCCTCACTTGAGCTGCCCACCTGCGGCGGACCCTCCCCTTTTCTTAATTATGAGACGAAAATTATTACTATCCCAATCCAGTGCCGGCTTCATAGAATACATAAATCCAAAAAATACATGTTTCCTCATATATTTTCTTATGGGAGAAATCGTAACATGAGCAATTAATAACTCAAAAAATTTTAAAAATTTTGAGACGAAGATAATTTTCCTGTAATCACTAGAAGGTCCTCTTTAAGCATATAAAATTTGGTTATGAAAATTCAACGAGAAGTTGCCCAATTAGAGCGTGACAAACAAAACGGACAGTCAGACGGACATTAGCAAATTATATACGTGTATATATAGATTTTAACATCTTTTATTTATTTACCCGACATTCGTAGAAATTTCTATTATATTCAATTAAAGGAATAAATTTAAATAACAATTTTTTTTTTTTTCAATTTTTCATTAGCGAGATTTAATTATTTATAAGTCTATTTACAATTAAGTGACTTTGATTTTTCAAAGAATACATAAATCCAAAGAATACATGTTTCCCCATATATTTTCTTATGGGAGAAATCCGTAACCTCAACAATTAATAACTCAAAAAGTTAAAGCAGAAAATAATTTTCCTGTAAACGCAAGAATGTTTTCTTGAAGCATATAAAATTTCACTTCAAAATTAGGGAAAGTTGTCCAAATCGAAATTAGGGAAAGTTCTCCAAATCTGTCACAGACAGACAGACGGACATTTACGAATTATTTAAAATTACACACAAATATTTTTATGTTTGCTAATTAAAATTTTTTAACTCATGATAGCTGAAATTCGATTTATGTTACGAAACGTTGCATTTCCTTCTTTTTTTTTCAATATTTTCTTAATTTTGTCAATGTCTTCACCCAGGAACAAGAAAAAGGCGGCTACTAAATGTCAATAATAAAATTTTTTAAACACTTTTGACCAATTGTTTAATCTTTTTTCCTTTCATAAATGAATTTTTAGCTACAAGTTTTAAACTTTCGTCCACTCTAACGCCTAATAATGTGAATTTTTTTTTAAATATAAGCTTAAAACAAATTTTGTTTCTTGCTAAGAAAATTGACTTTTAAATAAATTCCTGTCATATTTTTTTTTTTACAAACATTTTTTTTTTTTTGTATGTTTCAGGGTCCGGACTGAAAGCCATGGCGGTGCTTGGTGTCCGAAACACCCAATCACCAAGGAGACCCGCGAATGGTTAGAGATCAACCTGCATCGTGTTCACCTAATTACTGCAACAGAAACTCAAGGACGTTTCGGTAACGGGCAGGGCGCCGAATTCAGCGAGGCCTACAAAATAGAATATTGGCGAGCCGGATTATACAGATGGGTGCGCTATCGAGACATGCGTGGGGACGAGGTGAGTACTACTCTATCATTAAGCCCCGATTTAGAGGCAGCTCACATCTCATTACCATCTCATTACATTTTCATTTAAAAAAAAAAAGACGTTTTGATTCAAGTGATTCAAATCACACTCTTTCATCATGATGGATTTTAATAATTAATTCCCCCCTAATAAATTGGTTAAATAAATATTCGTTTTTTTTTATCCCTGAAAATAAAATCTGTCAATATTTGATTTGCGTTTATTTGAAATTTTTAGAAAATATTTACATTCTTGTCATGGAAATATAGATCTTTTTTTTTTTAAAGATTTTTTGCAAATATTGATATATTCATTTTTAAGAAAGAAATTTCTTCCATTAATCGATATGACCTTTTTTATTGAGGTTGTTTGGGTAATTTTTGGTTAACGGATCATCACCACGCTATAATAAATGATAGAGCATGAATAATTAAAATTATAGTCCTCTCTTCAGGATTTCTGGTCTCTGTAATTTATTCTTTATGATATCATCCTCTAATTTGTAGAGAAAAAAAAAAAGCTGTAGGGAAATTTCATTTTTTTTTTCGTTAAGGAGAGGAAAATCGGGCCTTTGCTTTATTAACCGGCTTCAGACTTATTAATCAAATCATTTGTTCCGTTTATAATCGTTTAAAAATTTTTTAAATGGAAAAATTAAATTTCTCTTATTTATACCCTATATGTATATATACAAAATATAGAAAGTATTGAATTCATGTCAAAAATTTAAATTTAAATTGAATTTGCACAAGCAATTATGATTTGGATTGAATTGCGAAAATTTAAATGTCGAAATTTTGCATATACATGTTTTGAGTCCAAAAAAAGGTCTCCCAAAATCTATCTTCAATTTAAAGCATGAAGGAATAGAGCTACGAGGTTGAAATTTTATATTTAAGCTAAGCATCTCCTCAAGGTGTGAAAATAAGCTTTTGAACAAAATCGGCCAAAGAGTACTAATACTTTACTGATGCACTTTTTTTTTTTAGCTATTTTACGATTTTTGTTCAAATGATTTTGATTTAAAATTCATAAATCAATTGGTTTTTTTATTTGCTCTTTAAAATGTATATTCTTGTTTGAAGCACACTTTACTCTTTAATCATGTTAACAAAATATAAATAGTTAATGAATTTTTCTAATATATCGCTGAAAACTAAATATATGTGGACACAAAAAATCTGGGTTGACAAGCACAGAACACATTTTTCAATTCCTGAAAGAAAAAGTTGGGTGCTGTGCGACCACTCACACCAGTTTTTTTTTTAACTAATCAAAAAAAAGTTACTTTGAAAAAGAAAAAAAAAATATTTTTTTTAATCATTCTTTTCATTTTTTAAAAAATCCGCTTACCCTTCAGAAAATTAATTGATGATATGCTGACATTTAATTACAATTTTTTTTTTTTTTTTTTAAATTAAACCCTGAGAGTGAGAGTTTAAAGGAGTGGGTGGGAAATTGAATTTTGTGATTGACAAATGTTGTTCGTCGAGTTAGCTAACTAAAAGTTGTCCATAGGGGTTGAGAGAGAGGTTAACTAAGTAAAGTTTGGAGGCTATGGTGTAGGGATTGAGGGTTGGGGGGGGGGTCCCGGTGACCAATTAACCTCTCGATAGGAAAAATGATCGTGGCAGAGCGTCAATGGATCACTGTCCATCTGCTTAATGCCATCAGGCGACAGTGAGTAATGAATGGCCCTAAAGGGAGACTGAGTGAGGGTAACTATAATATAAGGGACCGTCTTGTACTGCCTGCCTCTCTAAGGATCCAAAACCCTCTCTATTCATCATGCATCTTAACTGCCTGGTCGATTTTATATTCATTACTTAAAAAAATAATAAATTATATTGAATATATATATAATTCGCCAAAGTCCGTCTGTCTGTCATTCTCATTTTGAGCACATTCCCCTAATTTCGAAACCATAATTTTGCTAATATGTCAACATTCAATAATATTGAAAAGAATACATAAATTTCTTTTCATTTCTAATATCTTCATACATGAGAGAAAACGTATCTTCAAACTATTAGTAACTAAAAAAGTTTCGGGATGAAAATAATTTTCCTGTAATCCCTAGAAGGTTCTCTTTGAGCATACAAATCTGATGTGACAAACAAGCACAGAACACAACTCTCAATTATCAAAGATAAGAGAAAGTTGTGTACTGTGCGTTCAGTCAAACCAGATTTTTTTAAATATGCAAAGAATAAAAAACAAATTTCAAAAATTAATTTAATAAATTTCAAAGATGTATGTGAGCCTTCCCAGTAAAATTAGCTAGGTCAAAAATAACAAATTTTTATAATATTTTGTTGCCGATGTTTCGCACTCTTCTTCAGGGCAAGTAAATTGTCAGAATTAAGTTCATATGTTCATATTTATTAGTATTATCGTATTATGTGCAATGTTAATAATTCAGCGACCGAAACCGCAAGAAAATCTATATATAAAATTTCCTCATTTCCGTCCGTCTGAAACGCTCTATTTGTGGAACTTTCAGTAATTTCGAAGTCAAATTTTATCTGCTTAAAAAGAACCTTTTATGGATTACAGGGAAATTATTTTCGTCCCGAAATTTCTATAACTTTTTGAGTTATTATTTGTTGAAGTTACGATTTCTCCCATAGGAAAAGATTGAGGTAACATGTATTCTTTGGATTTATGTATTCTATGAATGTAAGTAAACAAATCCTCAAACAGACACTGGATAAATATTTTTATAAATTTTACATATATTAGCTGAAACTAAATATTTGTTAACACGAAAAACCTGGTGTGACGGAAATTTGTGTACCAGTCACACCAAATTTTTACTTAAATTAAAAATATTATTTACTTAAATAGTACAGTTAGGGAGATACTCATTTATTAAAATGATAAATTCACTTCTTGCTCTTAATATTTTTTCTTTCTTTCTCTTTTGCGAAATTCATTTAAATATTTTTATGTAGGTGTAGAGAGTAATTTATTATTATTTATTTTTTTTTTCATTTCATTTAGTGTGTAGGAAGCTATTTCTAGATGTAAATATTTTAAAATTTACATAAACAAAAATTAATAATTTAATTGATAAATGTCTTCTGATTTTGTTTCCGATTTAAAATCATAAAATCTCGAATATTAAACAAACAATCTGTGAAGGTGTTTGTATATATGTACTTTTTTTTTAATTATTATTTGACATAAACAAGTTGTTTATTTATTTATGGTAATGGCATAAATTAAAATAAATTTTCATTTGAATATTAATGAATGTAATAATTAAACTCATTTCTTATAGTAGAGTTCTCGTTAGATTAATTCTATCGATTAGGTTCTGTTATTTAAAAAAAAAAAAAACGTATTGCGGAAATCCTACGCTTGTTAATTTCATAAAATGAATCACTTTTGCATATTTTTTACTTTAAAAAAAAAATGAATGTTTTTATTTTGTCCTTAGAATTATTACGTACAGTGGATGTAAAAGCAATTCATACCCTGAGCATTTTTACAAACAAATTTATAGCGAGTAAATTTTAGTGGTGCCATCTAATTGAAGAAAACAAACTAAAAATTATTGAAAAACTAAATTTATAGTAAGTAAATTAGGGTAGTGCCATCTATTAGAAGAAAATAAACTAAAAACTATTGAAAAACCAAATTTATAGTAAGTAAATTAGGGTGGTGCCATCTATTAGAAGAAAATGAAACTAAAGCCAAAAATGTATACAGAGTAAATTATAAGGTTGCCATCTATTACAAGAAAATTAAACTAAAAATTATCTGAATTCTATCGAACAATTTATTTATATAATTCAATAATGTCTATCTGTCTGTCACATTCTACTTGGGCAACTTCCCTTCGAAACCAAATTTTATGTGCTTAAAGAGGACCTTCCAGCGATTACAGGAAAATTATTTTCATCCCGAAATGTTATTAATTCCTAAAGTTACGATTTCTCCCATATGAAATGTATAATTTATGTATTCTTTGTATTTATGTACTCTATGAATGTAAACAAATCCTCAAGCAGGTACTGGATTGGAATTGTATCTAATAATAATTTTCTCATAATTAAGAAAAGGCGTCCGCAGCAGGCGGGCCCTAGCCAGCATGTGAGGGCTCCGGGGGGGGGGGGGCGAAGAAAAGAATATTTATTTGTTTATCATGTATTGTTCGCTAAAATGCTCAATGTACGAATTCTTTTTACATCTACTGTAAAACTTGTGAAGCTGGGAAGTTTTATTTGTTTTGTAATTGCAAAATCCCTTTCTATATATTCCTTGATAATTATTAATTAATCTTTCTCTTTTCTGGATTGAATAAAACAATCAGAGGGAGAGAGAGTAAATTTAAAGGCTGGCACAGGACGTCCGAAGTGCATTCACCCACAAATTGAGGGGACTGTCTGTTTGTATGTTTATTTTTGCCCGTTGCTGTTGGTTGATGGCCCCTTGAGGCCCATTAGAGAGGAATTTGGCAAAGATCCGCCACCGACACCTGCCACAGTAAATTCACCCCCCACCGGAATCGCCTCAAAATAAACATAATATTCAACTTTATTTTATAATTGTCCCTTTAAATGAAATAAAATAGAGATGTACACATCTGTGTGTATCCTTTTTTTTGTACAGGCCTATAGCCTAATTGATTTCTCTTTTAAAAAAAATATTGGGGGTGAATTTTAACATTCTCTTACCTATATATGTAGACTATAATATAGTCAAATATTATTTTATTTTAATTCTCGCCCTCACGGCTAACGTTTCGGGCCGAGGTCTAGGCCATCTTCAGAGCCGGCTGGCAATAATCCAAAAGTGTGGAAATTTGCAACAACAGCGACAATATTCAGCATTTTCTACGTTTTGCTGTGAGCGGACCACATGCTGAATGTTGTCGCTGTTGTTGCAAATTTCCACACTTTTTGATTATTGCCAACCGGCTCTGAAGATGGCCTAGACCTTGGACCGAAACGTCAGCAGTGAGGGGGGGCGAGAATTAAAATAAAAGTATATTTGGCTGCATTCGTCTTGTTTTTTTTTTTTTTTTCATGACTCCATCATCATGAATCCAATACTTTTTCTTGTATATATAGTCTACACATAGGCGCCGGAACTGAGGAGGGGGGCAAGGATACATTGCCCTTCCTGGCATCCTCTAGGATGGGGCAGAGGGGGCAATATGTCTTTTTTATTTCATTTATTTTTAAAAATAATTCATTTTTACTTTTGAAGAAAACCATTTTTTGCCCCCCCCCCCTTGATTCAAATTCGTTCCGGCGCCCCTGAGTCTACATATATAGGTAAGAGAATGTTAAAATTCACCACAATGAATTTTTTTTTAAAGAGAAATCAATTTGGCTATAGGCCTGTACAAAAATAGGCCATCATCATTAAGCCTACAGCTACAGATCTTTATCGATTGAACTATTGGATTCATGTCAAAAATTCGATGTCGAGATTTTAATGGATATATACTAGAGGTCTCCTGAGTCCAAAAAAGGGGGTCCCGCAACATGGTCTATCTGTGTATCTGTGTCTGTTTATGAACAAAATATCACGAAAAGTGCTAGGAGATTGAAATTTTATATTTAAGTCAAGTACCCCGCTGAGACGTAACACGGAGCTTTTGAACAAAATTGGCCAAAGAATACTCAGTACTTTACTGATGCACTTTTTCAGTTATTTTCGATATTCTCAGAATTTGCTCTAACAATTTTGATTAAAATTCAAAAATCATTTTTTTTTTTGATGCTCTTTAAAATGTATATTCTCATTTTGCTCTTTTGAAGCACACTTTACTCTTGTACTTCATAGGAAAGATAGGAGAAATGGTTGCCATGGTAACAAAATATAAATATTTCTTTTGTTAATAAATTTTATATCTTGAATTCTAAAATATCGGCGGAAATACACAAAAAATCTGATTTGACAAGCTCAGAACAAAACTCTCTCTTACCAAAGGTGCTGTGCGACTAGTCACACTTTCTTTTTTTTTGTTAAATAAAAAGTGTGCAATTTCTAAATCCCTCTCTCTCATCCTTGAAGGTAGTGCGGGATTATCGTAGAGTAGTGCCTTTGCGGCGGAGGGTTATTTGTTTTTTTCGCTAGTCGGATTTAGCGAGTCTTTTTTTTTAAGATTTAATTAAATCTCTTTCTCTCTCTCTCTCTTAAAAAATTTAATTTTTTTAATGGTCTTTTTATTTAAACAAAACCAATATTTACTTGGTTAAAATAAATTTTACTTTTTAATTTGTTTTTTAAAATTATGAGAATTTTATTCAAGTTTGCAAAATGATTTTGTGTGTAGTAATTACTTAGAGAAATTAGAAAAAAAATTTTATAATTTCTTTTCTAAGGGATGCGTCGCCTTTAGCTACCGTATTTCTGATGCCGAAATATTACAGAGGGACTTTTCCTAGGTGGAATTAAATAAAAAGGTGTAACTGGTCACACATTACCGTTAGTAATTGAAAGATATGTTCTGTGCTTGTCACGCCAGATTTTTGGGTCGATATGTATTTTGTTTCCGACCGTTTTTTAGAATTAAAAAATTTATAAACAAAAAAAAATTTTTTTTTTTTTAAAATTTTTTTTTATAAAGAAAAAAATATGCTACAAATGAGAATACTACATTTTAAAGAACATCTAAAAAAAACTTTATTTAATTAAGGTCGATCTGACGTTTCGGAATCACATCGAACCCATCTTCAGGACGATAAACTGTTAATGTTGCTTAGATAGATGCATAGATAAATTATTTGTTAGGGGAAGAGAGTTATTTTTAAAAATGTATAACTTTCTCTTACCTTGTAGAAAGTATTGGATTCATGTCAAAAATTCGATGTCAAAATTTTACATGTTTTGAAGTCTCCTGAGTCCAAAAAAGTGGATCGAAATCGAAATGCCTCAAGAAAGAAGAGGTATGAAGTTGAAATTTTATTTGTGGCACGTGACACGATGCTTTTGAACAAAATCGACTAAAGAGTACTAGTACTTTACTGATGAAATTATATTAGGATTAGGTAGATGTAGGAAACCAGTAAGTGATAAAAAAAAACTTTATTTAATTATCGTCGACGTTTTGGAATCCCATCTTCAGGACGATAAACTGTTAATGTTGCTTAGATAGATGCATTTCGGTTCATACAAAAATAAATGATTAAATTTGCATATACTATTAGATGTATATGAGAATTGCCGTAGGCGCATGGGCTGTATTTTTATTTTGTAGCAAATGGGTCCGAAACGACAGCACTGGCCAAGATTGAAAGACTGTTTCGGGCCCATTTGCCACAAAATATAAATACAGCCCATACGGTAATTCTCATATACATCCAATGGTATATGCAAATTTAATCATTTATTTTTGTATGAACCGAAATTGCATCTATCTAAGCAACATTAACAGTTTATCGTCCTGAAGATGGGATTCCAAAACGTCGACGATAATTAAATAAAGTTTTTTTTTTTTATCACTTACTGGTTGCCTACATCTACTTAATTCTAATAAAATTACATCAGTAAAGTACTCTTTTTTGTTCAAAAGAAAGCACGTGCCACATATAAAATTTCAACCTCATACCTCTTTTCGTTGTTGAGATATTTCGTTCTCGACCCACTTTTTTGGACTCAAGGGACTTCAAAACATGTAAAATTTTGACATCAAATTTTTGACATGAATCCAATACTCTGTACAAGGTAAGAGAAAGTAAAACATTTCTAAAAAGAAGAACTATATTCCCCTAGCAAATAATTTATCTTTAACTGTCCTTAACAGAAATTGTAAGCATCATTGTTGTTAAAGAGAGTGGAAGAAATAAAATATAAATAAGGTAGAAATTATAATGAATAAGGGGGAAAAGTTGATATGACGTCACAGTTAATTAAGAATTTTGAGGGCTTAGGTCAAAATGGCGGCGGCACCACCCCACTTTTGTAAGACACGCGACGCATCCTGCCTCAAAGGATGCCTTCAGCCCTTTAGCCCTTGAGTCTTTCAGCCCTTGAGCAAGGCATATCGATCGCGGGGGTGGTATAAAAAAAAAAAAAAACACCCCTACTTCTCTCTTAGGTCGATGGCAACTTTCTAATATTTGCATGCAAACGCAAGAGGTCAAGGGAGGACATGGTGCTTTCACCACGATCCCCTAAGGTCCGGTCCGGTCCTGGCTTGCTTCCTCCGGCCCTATACAATTCGCCAATAGCACTTTAAATAAAATTCGCATCCATAACGGCGAATGATATTTTTTTTTCGATTGGAGGGAGCAGGTGAATTGCATCCCTTTGATCAAAAGGGCAAAAGAGAGAAGGGACATTTTAAGCCGAGGTAATTAATCATCAGTTCAATTTCCAACCAAGATTACATCATATTCGACCAAAATGAAAAGATTACTTGGCAATATTTACGTTAAAAAAAAATGTGTATATATAAAAAAAAAAAAAAAAAAAAAATCACTTTTGATAATTTAAAAATATAACACCCTGAGAGTTTTAGTAAGATTGATGAATCAATAATGACTAGGAGGAAAAAAAAGAGTAAGCCTATTATAATTAATAAAGATAATTGGACCGTGTTTACATCAGGGTCCATTAAATCCATTGGATAACTTCATCAAAAAAAAAGGCGAAAAGAAAAAAAAAATTTCAATCAAATTCAAATAAATTTCCTTAGTTATGTCTAGAATATGAGTCAAGATAAAAAAAAGCGTGTCATTTGAACAAAAATAATTCAATTATATCATATAATTCAAAATATAAATAACGATTTGACTCTTACCTGTATAAATAAGGAGAAAGTATTGGATTCATGTCAAAAATAAGATGTCGAGATTTTGATGATATGTTTTGGGGTCCCCTGAGTCCAATAAAATAGGTCCCGCAAAACTATGTATGAGTTAGTTTGAACAAAATATTTCAAGAACCAAAAGACTTAGGAGGTTGAAATTTTATATTTAAGTTAGGCACCCCCCCCCCCCCCCCCCCGGCACACCGCCCTTAGCTTCTGAACAAAATCAGCAAAAGAGTATAAGTACTTTACTGATATAATTTTTCATTTAATGTGTTATGACTGTGGAGATTTATTCAGGAAACCGAAGGAACTTTAAAGCCAGGAGATTGAATAAAAAAATCTTTATTTAATTTTTACTTGCCGACGTTTCGGTCCCTTCATCAGGGCAAATGTCAACATACACGATATTAGGTATTTTGATGTTTACTGTAATCATATACAATTTATTTTTTTAATTTTTATATGTATATATAAATTATCATTTACTTGCTTGGGGTCTTGGATTCAATGTTCATATTGATAATTTATTTTATATATAAAAATTAAAAAAAGAAATTGTATATGATTACAGTAAACATCAAAATACCTAAGATCGTGTATTGTTGACAATTATTTGCCCTGATGAAGGTCGTGACAGACGACCGAAACGTCGGCAAGTAAAAATTAAATAAAATATTTTTTTTATTTAATCACCTAGCTGCAAAGTTCCTTCGGTTTCCTGATTATAATTTTTCAGTTTTTTTTTTTTTTTTTTTTTTTTTTTGTCAAAACGATTTTGATTGAAATTCATAAATCAATTATTATTTAGATGTTCTTTGAAATATATTTTCTCATTTTGACCTTGTAATTCTTTGAAGGATATATTATTCTTAGGTGAGTGAAAGTTGTGTGCTGTGAGACTAACACCCCAGATTTTTCAGAATCTACTTTTATTAGAATACTAATTTTTACAAAAAAAAAAATAAATAAAAATGAAACCTATTTTACTTCTTTCATTAGTTAGGCTATAAAATATTCTTGACCCTGAAAATCAATAATTTGATTTTTTTTTTCTTTTATCTACATACACTCTATATCGTATAAAAGAACTTTTTTTTTTTTTTAATTAATTTACGACATTTTTTTTTTTAATATAAATTCCAATTTTTATAGTTTGTTTGCTCTTTTTTTTATGTTATTTAGATTTTTTCATCTACTCCATAATTCAAAGTGAATAACAAAACCAATTTCCCCAACAACAAACAATAAAACCACCACCCAGGGCATCGGATATTTTTTCGCGAAACAAAATTCTATTTAATATATGGAAAGCTCCATCCATGTTTTTGTTTTTAAATGCAAAAATGAATTATAAAAAAAAAAAAAAAATTATAAAATGTTGATTCATTCATTTAGGCTTATTAAATAATAACCATTACACTTTTTTGTTGGCAAATTAATCTGGTATGACTGGTCGCACAGTACTCAACTTTCTGTAATTGAAAGTTGTGTTCTGTTCTTGAAACACCAGATTTTTTGTGTCGACCCGATATATTAGAATTCAAGAGTGTAAAATTTATAAATATGGAAAAATATATTTTGTTACCATGACCTTCTATCTTTCCTATGAAGTACAAGAGCAAAGTGTGCTTTAAACAATTTTGAGAGCAAAATGAGATTATACATTTTAAAGAGCATCTAAAAAATAATTGATTTTTGAATTTTAATCAAAAACATTAAAGCGATTTTTGAGAAAATAGAAAAAAACTGAAAAAGTAACATCAGTAAAGTACTAGTATTCTTTGACCGATTTTGTTCAAAAGCTTCGGGTCACGTGCCTGGGGGGTGTTTAACTTAAATATGAAATTTCAAACTCCTAGCTCTTTTCGATCTTGAGATATTTTGTTCAAATTTTGCGGGACCCACTTTTTTGGACTCAAGGGACCTCAAAATATGTATTTTCATCAAAATCTCGACATCAAATTTTTGACATGATCCAATACTTTCTATATATGTATATATAACATATATTTAGGTAAGAGAAAGTAATACAAATTTCATAATATTCATTGGCAGTCCTTTACGGATGCTCCGATAGTGATCTCGAAGATTAATAAAAAAAAAAAAAATTTCAATGAATCAATATGTTAACAATTCTATTTATTATTAAATATTTTTTTTTTTTTTTATATACACAAAAAATTCATTAAATTTACAGTAAAATGTTTGATTAAAAATTCAATTAATATCGTATAGAATTTTATTAAATTTTCATCAAGCCCAATTTCGAATTTAATTAACTTTAGGTTATTGGTGTTATACGCTATTATAGGTAGCTAGAATTATTTTTTGTTTTTCAAACAGCGATTTATTTCTACCGTGTATTTGCCAATAAATCAAATTCTATAAAATTATATTATTAATATTTCAGGTATTTATTGATTGATCCTGACGAATAAATAAATATTTTAGAAAGGGTTGTCTATCTACAGGTGTATTTGAAATTATTAATAAACTTTATTACTGTATATATAATTATCTGATGTCTGTCTGTTTAGACAACTTCACGAAGTTTTATATACTCAAAGAGATGACTTTCAAGAGAAGATTATTTTTGTTCTGAAATTCCTGTAACTTCTTGAGTTTTTAATTGCCGAAGTTACGATTTCTCCCATATTGCATTTATCGTAACAGTTTGACCAACTTCCAGTTCTAAATGAAATTTTGCACTCTTATAGATGGAGTACCGGAAAATTAGTCGGGTCCCCAAAATTTTATTAGCTTATCCTAAAATTAATTCATTACAACCCTCTAACTTATTTTCTATACATTTCTGGGATTCATCTAACTATTAATATATTTCTTAATAAAGTGTAGCACAAAATGTGAATGCAACTATAGTTATAATAATAAGGTTTCAAAATCCTCCAAGACACACTCTTAAAGACTTTTGCCAGCTCTGAAGATGGTTCAAACAAGGAATCGAAACGTCTGCTATGCGAATAAAATAAATAAATAAAAAACAAACTATATCATTTGGTGCTAACCTCTACTAATATATTTATTATCATCGTGAATGAGAAAATTTCTTAGTTATCAGTTAAAAAAAAGGTCTCTCAATTTTTAATCAACATCAATGGCCTGTTCTATTGATTTTACTTTCTATTACATATTTATATGTTAATATATATACATATTGAGAAATAAAGTATTGGACTCATGTTCAAAGTTTGATGTTTTGTGGTCTCTTTGAGTCCAAAAGTGTGGGTCCCGTAAAATGGTCTGTGCTGAATTTAAAGCATGTAGGAATTGAGCTAGGAGGTTGAAATTTTATATTTAAGTTAGGCACCTTCCTGTGGCGTGAAAATAAGCTTTTGAACAAAATCTGCAAAAAAGTCTAATATTCTTTTGATTTTTAATCAACATCCATGGCGTATCCTATTGATTTATATATATTTAATCAATACATATACAAAGCAATTTCAATTAGTCGTAGAGTCAACTAATAAAAATTAACTTTTTTTTTTTCCTCTTCTTTAAACATGACAAATCAATTAATATTCTTTTTATCTTAAATTTACATTTATCCATTATTCTTTTTTTTTCTCTCTCTTATTCATGTGAATTCTAATTGGCGGTTTTTTGTCTCTTCGTCTTAATGGGTGTTCTTTCGTTTCCCCCACCAACCACTCAACCTTCACTATATTAATATTTCATCGGCGAGAAAAGAAAAAGGGAGCGGGACCCTTCCTGAGTAAATAGGCATAATTTGTCATTGCGTTTATTATGATTCTTTCTGCCCACGAAGTACGAAGAACGAAAATGAAGAAGACATCCGGTGTTGTTGTTGTTGTTGTTTTCCCCAATCTTTGTCTCTCTTTCCCTTCAGCTGGTTGTCTGTTTTGTTTCAGAAACTTCACCTCGTTGCTAGCCCCACCCACCCAATTTATGTTTTGTCTATCAATGTCAGATATATTCTTTTTTTTTTTTCTCTCTCTCTCTGTTTGTATTTATATTAACGGAGGGCAAGAACTCCTTGACAGAACACAAAGAGACAGGGCGAAATTGCTTGACGCAAATTGAACCATTTCGGCTTTTGATTATGCGTCTAGTAGTATATGCTACTCATAACAAGTCAGGCACACACAGCAGATGCTTATTACAACTTCCATTTTCAGGGCAATTAGAATAAAAAAAAAAAGAACAAACAAATTACAATCGTCAAAGGGAGACAGCGACTTGTATTATTGTATATTTGATATTTTAAAAAAATCAATAAATATCTCAATTTCATGGTTAATTTAATACATACGAATTCAATATGTTTATTTCGATAAACTTCTCAGGTTCTAATTGGGTTTCAATTTCAAGAAAATAATATTCAGAGATTGCAATTATTTTTACTTTCTCTTAACTATATTCCGTATATAGAAAGAAAGTATTGTATTGGATTCATGTCAAAAATTGGATGTCGATTTTTGGAGACCCTGAGTCCAAAAATGTGGGTCCCGTAAAATGGTCTGCTTGTGTGTCTCTGAACAAAATATATAATTTGAAGCACACTTTATCAAGTATGTATCTTTTGATACAAGGGGGGGGATAAAGGGGGTAATTACCCTTCCCCCGAGATTTGAAAAAAATATAAAATTTTAAAAATTAATACTTCAAAATATAATTGGTTTAAACTAATAATCTGGTAAACAATTACACTATGCATCTTTAAATTACCATAAATAAAGAAAAAATTGTGTGTTGTGCGACCATTCACTCCCCCCCCTGAGAAACTCCTCTGGATCCGCCACTGCACTTTACTTTTGTACTTCATAGAAAAGACTAAATATAAAGATTTTTCTATATTTAATGGTATAAATTTCACAACTTGAATTCTAATATATCGGCGGAAACTAGATATATGTCTACACAAAAATCTGGTGTGACAAACACAGAACACAACTTTCAATTCAATTACCGATGGTAATAGAAAGTTGAGGGCTGAGTCACACCAGATTTTTTTTTATTCTGTGGATTGAAATAGCATTCAAAGTATTGATTTTGTCTACCCTTGACCATCGTTCTACAAAATATTAGTTAGGGGGATATTTCTACACTTTTTACTTTCTCTTATCTCTATATATCTTTATATAAATAATTCTTCTGTACGTGTGTATGTGACTGAACTCCTCCTAAACGACTGAACCGATTTTGATGAAATTTTTTGTGTATGTTTGTGAGAATCCCGGACAGGTTATGTTTCACAAATAACAATAAGTTAATGAGTAATTAACCGGTAAAATAAGAAAAAATAAAAATTAGGAGAAATAGTTGCCATGGTAACAAATTATAAATATTTTCCCATGTTTACGATTTTTTATTTATTTACATTTTGAATTCTAAAATATCGGCGTGAATTTTTTGTCTGTGTACCGGGAGAGTTCCGGAAAGGATATTATTCACAAAAAATCTTAAGTTCATGAATAATTAACCGTTAAAATAAACTCTATATATAAAAATGAAAAGGGAAGGCGAGCAAGGGGGTCCAGGGGCGCAGCCCCCTCTATACGGAAAGCCCCGCCGAAGGCGGGGCTTTGCATCTAGTATGTTAATATATTAAGAGAAAGTATTAGTTTTATGTCAAAAATTTGATGTCGAGATTTTGGTGGATATACATGTTTTGAGGTCAGTTTTTTTTTTTTTTTGGATTTTCTCAAAATTCACTCTAACAATTTTGTTTAAAATTCATTAATCATTTAATAATCAATAACTCTGCGACCAGTCACACCAGATTTTTATATAATCTTGTTGTTAAAATAAAAAAAATATTTCTCTCTCTTTTTTTTTATCTTTGATCTTAAAGTTACCACCAATTTTATTTTTATTTTTTCTTAGTAGTAGATATAATCTTTTTAAAAGTGGCTTAATGATATATGAACTTTGACGATTTTTCTATCTGATATCATTGAACACTAAAACCCATTGGATTATCAGCAACAAGGGAGGGCATTAATCTATTATTGTAGTCTAAAAGCGACTGCTAATGGAAGGTGCATTGATTTGTCCTGAATACACCGTATTGTCTTGTGTAACTGAGCGCTTGCAGATTCTGCTTAAGGAATATTCCATCAGATAGTTATATATAACTCGAATCCAAGTATGTTTAACTCGGGCTATTATCGTGAGTATAGGTTTGGTTTAAACGCTTCGCTATTGTCTCTCTCCATTGTGTTTGTATTTGTCTGTGTATATATTTAGTGTGGAGAGACAAGAGACACCCACCTCGACGATCCTAATCATCTCAAGTGCGCTAACTAATGCATGTATCGAGTGCAGATTCCTGGTGCACGATGCTGACTGGGATTTACTCTCTCTCTCTCTCGCTTATTTAAATTTGTCTTTGTGCCTAATAAGGCAAGAATACAGTAGCGAGGCTTTTAAAGAACAACAACGAAACTCCATTTCATATATAAAATAAAAAAATAGAAAAAAATCATATGATTAGGTTTAAAATAATTAATTAACATTTGACAGAGATAAAATGGAAAATCTGGAGTGACTGATCGCCCGGCGACTCAACTTTTGGTAATTGAAAGTTGTGTTCTGTGCTTGTGACTCCAGATTTTTTGTGTCGATATATTAGAATTCAATTAGTAAAAATTTATAAATATTGGAAATTATTAACCATAGACTACAAGTACAAGAGTAAAGTGTATCAGGGCAAAATGAGAATACACATTTTAAAGAGCATCTAAAAAATAATTTCTTTGAATTTTAATCAAAATCGTTAGAGCGAATTTTGAAAAAATCGAAAAAAAAAAACTGAAAAGGTACATCAGAAAAGTACTAGTAATTTTTGACTGAGTTTGTTTAAAAGCTTAGTATGACGACCCAGGGAGATATTTAGCTTATATATAAAATTTTAACTCCCTAGCTCTTTTCGTTCTTGAGATATTTTGAAAACACACACCATTTTGCGGGACCCACTTTTTTGGACTCATGGGACCTCAAAATGTGTATATCTCGACATCGAATTTTTGACATGAATCCAATATTTTCTTTATATATACATATATAGGTAAGAGAAAGTAAAAAGAAAAATAATTTCATTTTTATGGTTGAAATTATTGACTTAAAATAAAAGCGTGTGGCTCTTCGAGTACCTAAGAATAGACAAATCCTTAAACTATCAATGAACACTCCACACTTTTATTTTGTCATAGGTAAATATTCAACAATTTCAACAACAAAAATGAAATTATTACTCTCTTTTTAGTTCAATTTAAATAAAAACATTTTTTTTTCATTAGAGTGTTACAAATTTTTTTGATTCTAATCTCCCTGAGCCTGAAGTTGCAACAATTAGCTCGGATGAGCTACGAAATATCGAAAAAAGATTATTTTGTTTTTGGTATATCTTAAGCCACCAACCCACGGATGATTCATGCATTAAATATTCTCTTCAGAAATATAAATTCCCCCCTCCCCCCTAGCATTCATATTTATGTTTATACTTATTGTTTTTGTTGACATTAGGTACCATGTTGTTGTTGTTGTCCTATGTATATAATAATACAAAACACCAATAAATGGCTCGTGTTTTTCATTGTCAAATCTCTCATGTACTCCACCAAAATCCAATAGGCTATTCATAAAAAAAAAGAGGAAAAAAAAAAATAAAAATAAAAACGAATCATAAAAATCCGTCGCGATTTTCAAAACATGCTCACTCGGCCATTCTATTGGGAAATAATTAAATGTTAGGATAATTTTATTAGACCAAAATCATTCCCTATAAATTCAAATTGATTACATTTATACAATACATACTAGAGAGAAAAAAAGAGGAAAACTTAACATTTATTTGGTAATAAATTAAAGAAAATCTAGTCCCTTTTTGTTTAATCACAAAAGAAATGCAATTATTTTAATACCAGAGGAAAAAAAACATGCTTCAAATTGGAATATATAAAATTTTAATGTCGGAATCTTTCTTTAAGAAAAAAACAAATATTTATCTGTTCATTTCATTGAATTTTATATTTCTTAAGAAAATTTTATGATAAAACTAGCCTGTCTTGGGATTGAGAGAGAGAAAAAGTATTGGATTCATGTCAAAAATCCGAAATTTTGATGTTTTGAGGTCTCTTGAGTCCACAAAAGTGGGTCCCGCAACATGCTCTGGCTGCGTGTGATGATTTTAAGGCATTAAGGAAATGAGCTACGAGGTTGAAATTTTATATTTAAATTATTCATTTATTCAAACTTTATATAGGGCCATGTGTCCCTCTTAGTGTACATATGGTAGTATTCGAACACAATTCAAAGGCAAATCGCAAGCCGACAAACATAATTAGTCACCACACTTGGACTTAACAAGAAACGTGTGACCAAAATCATCCAAAGAATATTAGTACTTTATTCATGAACTTTTTCAGTTGTTTTCGATTTTCTCAAAATTCGCTCTAATGATTTTGATTAAAATTCAAAAATCAATTATTTTTTAGATGCTCTTTAAAAGGTATATCAGTGAAATTTTTCGTAGAAATCATTTGAAGTTCACTTTATTGATGTAGAAGCATTCATAGCTCAGCGACATGTATCCAAGAGGTGTTTCTCAGGGGGGAGGTGGGTAATCTGATGTGACTGGTCGCACAGCACACACTTTTTTCTTAATTTCGGTAATTTAAAGGCGAATTCTGTACTTGTTTGCCAGAATATAAATACAAATCTAATTTTTAAGTATTAATATTTAAAATTTTACATTAAAAATACATTTTTTTGCGAAAAAAGTTTTATTTTTTAAATCTCGGGGAGGGGGGTAACTACTTTACTTTATCCTATACCTATACTTTACCCCCCCCCCCCCTTTGTATCCGCCCTTGCATGTAACGCGTGTTCAAGTTTGGAACGTTGATGCTAAAGGCAACTAAATATATCTCGACACAAAAAAATCTGTTCTGACCAGCACGGTGCACAACTTTCCTTTAAAAGAAAGTTGTATGCTGTACGCCAGTCACACCAAATTTTTTACTTTCTCTTACCCTATATATGAAATATAGAGAGAGAGAAAGTATTGCCATCATGTCAAAAATTCAATGTCGAGATTTTGTTGGCTATTCAAGTTTTGAGGTCCCCTGAGTCCAAAAAAGTGGCTCCCGCAAATTGGTCTGTATCTGTGTAGATATTTTTAACCATGAATGAACATAAGGTTGAAATTTTATATTAATCGTAACTCTCTCGGTATTTAAACCAGGCGGCTAAAGACATTTTGTATATGATATATTGCAATAGTTTGTTTGATTACTGGAAGATAGGGAAGATAGGCAACTCAAATTCTCGATTTTACATGTACTGTTATATTGCATTTAAATATTTTGTCAATTTTTTTTTTTTTAAGATGTCTATATCTATATTTATAATAATAATCACGATGATTGTGGGTGTGTGTGACAAGATAAAAAAAAAAAAAAGAAGAAAAGCCTCTAGGTTAAAGAGAGTATCCAACCAACGTGAGAGAGAAGATGGCGAAAACGTGCCTAGCGGACTCCCATTCTAATGATACGAACATCGTGCTAAGTTAACTAACCATAAGGTCCAGTGGGTGGGAAAAAGAGAGACACAGTATAAGAGACTTGAGGTCAAATGTTCCTGTCCTTTTCTCTATACTTATACAGCTACGCGAGATACTCTCCCTTCCAGTCGTAACCTGATGGGATTTTACAATTATCTTGAGACAATGTTTACAGCTAATTAAATTACATATTCTATTAACGTAAATTTTACATTAGACAGCGACTAATTTAGATGAGACTAAATTTCTTTAATTTAATTTTTTTTTTTAAGTGGCTAACAGATTGGGGTTGTCGTTATTCTATCTAGCCAATTTTTCCTTTCTCTTACATATATATATGTATATATAGAGATTCATGTCAAAAATTCAATGTCAAGACATTGATGGATATACATATTATGAGATCCCAAAAGTCCAAAAAAGTGGGTCTCACAAAATCTGTCTGTAAACAAAATATCTCAAGAATAAAAATAACTAGGAGATTGAAATTTTATATTTAAGTTATGAACCTCCATAGCACTTAACACGAAACTATAGAACAAAATCCGCCAAAAAGTACTAGTACTTTACTGATGTACATTTTCAGTTTTTTTTTTTTTTAATTTGCTCTAATGATTTTGATTAAAATTCATAATTCAATTGTTTTTTATATATTCTTTAAAATGTATATTCTTATTTTGTCCTTGAAATCTTTTGAAGCACACTTTACTCTTGTACTTCATAGGAAAGAGATGATAAAATAATTCTTTACTTATATACAGTGACGTCTTTTCAGTTATTGCTTGTGAGGGGGGGGGGGGGCAAAATTTTTTTTAACTTCCTGTGCTACTTAATTTATATACATATATACTTCTTTATTTTTTTCTATACCATCTTCTATATTTATTTATATCTAGGGGCTAAACTCAGAATTTTGTCTTCCAAAGCCTTGAGGGGGGCAAATGCCCCCTGCTCCCCCCCCCCCCTCAAATGACGTCCTTGCTTATAAATTTTCATTTTTTTCCTTGCTTTGTTGTATTTGTTATTGTACTTAAATTTGTGTTGTGTTTGTTGGACCTAGCCACCGAGGACTGGTGCCTCTAAGCGGGTCGTAATAAATTTATTTATTTATTATTTATTTATTTAAATGGAAACTAACCAAATAATCTGGCGTGACAAGCACATAACACACCTTTCAATTAACGACGGCGTGCGAGCAGTCACACCATATTTTTTATTTTATATACTGAAATAAATATAAAGGCCTATATTTTGTTTTTACTACTATTTTCATATTCAAATAAAATTTGCATAAAATAAAGAAATCTTATGTTTCGGAAAACGATTTAAAAAAGAATATCTAATGTTCCCCAATAAAACAATACTTGAGGATTAAGCCCTTGCCCTTCTGCTGTTGACGAAGTTAAGAGGATCAACGACATAGGCGGAGAAGAGATAGATGCCAGATGATATTTATGGCATCACCATAACAGGTAGCTCACGACTACCGTATGAAGAGCACCTGTGCTGTTGTTGCTCCTTAAAAAAGAACTGGAGAGCTCCTCCCATCAATTTGTTACCCAGCTTGTTATAGATCGGCCAGTAATTAATCGGGACAGATAAAAATGAACATTGTCCGGCTTCTGTGAAAGTTGTGACTTATCATTTGGGCGTGTAAAATGGCTAATGGGACATTTAAAAAGAAATTAATTGATTTGTCTGCTTTTGACAATTAATACATAAGAGTGAGTAACCTGTCTGTCTGTCTGTTTGTGGTTTTCAGGTCACGCCAGAGAACGGTCACGCCGTACACGAGAGGCAATTATGGACGTGACCGAACTCTCTCTCTCTCACTCTCATTCACATGATTTTTATCTTTCAAACATAACAAAGACCTGCTTTTCTTAAAAAAAAAAGAATTGATATTAAAAAAATAAGTTCAATGGTTTTAACAATAATCAGTATTTGTGCAATTGATAATTTATGTCAATACTTTGTAACAAAGTACTATAAATAAATTTATAATAATAGACTTAACGCACACTTTTACCTTCGGTATTGTATACTGTCACACCAAATTTTTTTAGGTTGAGTTATTTTTAGTTTACCATACCACCTTAGTTCCAAATTTGGCCACTCGAATTTCATAAATGGTTAATGGATGAAATGCTAGGGGAAAACATTTTAAAGAACATATAAAAAATAGTTGATTTATGTATTTTACTTTAATCAAAATCGATAGACCAAATTTTGAGAAATTAGAAAAAAAAAAACTGTAAAAGTACTAGTACATTTTAGCCGATTCAAAAACTTATTTCAACTGGAGGGTGCCCTTTACATATAAAATTTCAACCTCGTACCTCATTTCATTCATGCCTTAAATCATCAAACTTAGACAGAGTGGCGGACCAAGGGCGGATACAAGGGGAGGAGGTAATTACCCCCTCCCTGAGATTTGAGAAAACTTTTTTTTGGGAATTAAATTTAGATTACCCCCCTCCCCTCCCCGAGAAACTCCTCTGAGTCCTCTCTTGTGCGGGACCCACTTTTTTGGACTCAAGGGACCTCAAAACATGTATTTGCATCAAAATTTCGACAAAATAAAAAAATATGGTGTAACTTGTCGCACACATTCGATAATTGAAAGATGTGTTCCATGCTTGTCACGCCAGATTATTTGTGTCGAGATATATTTAGTTTTCATCAGTCCAAGATGTAAAATTTATAATCAAATGAAAATATTAATATTAAGTTATTTTCTCATCTCTTTCCTATGAAGTACAAGAGTAAAGTATACTTCAAACACTTTCAAAAGAAAAATGAGAATATTCATTTTAAAGAGCATCTAAAAAATAATTGATTTATGAATTTTAATCAAAATCATTAGAGCGAATTTTGAGAAAAAAAAAAACTGAAAAAATGAATCAGTAAAGTGCTAGTACTCTTTGGCAGATTTTGGTCAAAAGTTTCCTGTTAAGTCCCAGTGGGATACCTAATTTAAATATAAAATTTCAACCTCGTAGCTCATGGTCATTTCCTTAATGCCTTAAATACATACAGACAGTATATTGCGGGACCCACTTTTTTGGACTCAAGGGACCTCAAAACATTTATTTGCATCAAAATTTCGACATTGGATTTTTGACATGAATCCAATACTTTCTCTCTCTTTCTATATATATATATTTTTTTATATAGGTAAGAAAAAGTAATAATCAAGAAAACCAATTTCTATTGATCCGCATGATATATCTCTTAATCATTTTCGATTAATTTAAAATTTTAATAGAGTATAAATGGTATTATTAAGAAATTCACCGTGGGTGTATATTTAATTAAAATTCAATATATAATAATTTATAGTCCAATATTCAGACTAATGGTTTTAAATATACATCAATTATAATATATTTGCTGTATAAAATTATAATAAAGAAGTTGGAAAAATGATTTCGAAATAAAAAATAAAAAAAAGGAAAAGTAAATTGAGTTCAAATCAATCAAAAAAAAAAAAAAGTTCGCGTAGGCCGATAAAAGAAAAAGTTCTAATGGAAATCACAGGTTGTTAACAAGAGAATGCTGTCATATATTACATTGAAAGTAAATGCTGTTGTTGTTGTTGTTGCATTTTTGTCCGCAGATTTCGTTGTTTTTAAAACTGCGACCACACCCGGGTTCAAACAAAAAAAAAACAATCGGGAAAGTCGCGTGACTGGAAAGAAATTGAATTTCTGAATATAATGACAAATAAAAAATAATGGTTAATGGCATTAAATATATTTAAATTTGTATATTATTTCTCTTTTTTTTTTTAAGGCACATAATGATAAAATGTCTATCTGTCTGTCACGCTCAATTTAGGCAACTTCCCGTTGGAATTTTGAAATGAAATTTTATATGTATAAAGAGACCTTCTCGGGATTACAGGAAAATTATTTTCATCCCGAAATTACTATAACTTATTGAGTTATTAATTCTTAAAGTTACAATTTCTCCCATAGGAAATGTATAGAGAAATATTTATGTATTATTTTCATTTGTGTATTCCATGAATGTAATCAAATCCTCAAGCAGGAACTGAATTGGAATGGAATAATAATAATTTTCTTTTCATAATTAAGAAGAAAAGGCGAGGGTCCGCCGCAGGCGGGCCCGAGCCAGCTGGCGGGGGTTAAGCCCAGGCTAGACGTGAAGCCCGCCGAAGGCGGTCGTCTTGGCGGGCGCGGCTAGTAAAATCTATAAACAAAGGACATTTATAATTTGTTATCATTTCTTTTCTTTACTATGAAGTACAAGAGTAAAGTGTGCTTCAAAGAAGATTGACTTCAAAATGAGAATATACATGTACAGTGAGGGGCAATATTTCCCACCCATGCGTTTTCTACTTGTGATTATTTCACTGCTTTAAAACAAAATATTATATATTTTTTAATGGAAACTTCCATGGTTCAAACCTAGAAAATTTCCATTAAAGATTTTCATTTTCTTTTGTAAAATCAATGAAATAATCACAAGTAAAAAACACATGGGTGGGACTTAATATTGTCACTCACTGTACGTACAAAAAAATAAACTAAAAAATAATTTATTTATAAATTTTAATCTAAAAAAATCGTTAGAGTGAATTTTGAGAAAATCCGAAAAAAATTGAAAAAGTACTTTGGAAAAGTACCCTACTAATACTTTTTGGCCGATTTTGTTCAGAAGCTTCCTGTTACGTCCCATCGGAGTGCCTAACTTAAATATAAAATTTCAATCTTTAAGCTCTTTTTGTTTTTGAGATATTTTGTTTAAATACAGACCATTTTGCGAGACCCACTTTTTTGGACTCGGTTGACCTCAAAATATGTATATCCATCAAAATCTCGACATGAATCCAATACTTTCTTATATATATTAATACAATTGACTGGATAGCCATAGTGAATAAAATTTGATTGTTTTTTATCGGTACTAATTTTTTTTTTTTTTTTTTTTTCAACTTAACCGGATACTAAAGTTTTTTTTTTTTACATTATTAGAACATGCAATTTTACTCTGATTATCATTCCGTTAGAAGAAAGCAGCAACCCAGTATTTTTAACTTCCCCTTGGGGGTTGACGCTTCGGCGTCAATTAAACACCATTAGCTTTCGATTGACTGTAAAACCATTCATCTAGTTAGAAATTTTTTTTTTTTTTTTTTTTTTTTTTGTTTTCTCTACGCAATTCCAAACCGGTGATTATATGTTGAAATTTTATTTATGTATTTTTCTGCCTCTATACTATTAAGATGTTCTTTTTTTTATCATTGAGACTACGAATAGCTCATTATTTTTTTTTTTTGTTTTGTTTTCTATTTGGAAACGCGCCGTGTCTGATTAATTAACGCCATCTTTATTTTACAAGTAATTTATGGTTTTGTGGCAAGATTTTTCTTTTTCATCGTGCCACCGCCAGCCACCACACCCTCTGTCTTCGTGACCTTATAGTCAGCCACCCATTGATTAAAAATCACATTTTCATTACCGCGCGACCACTTTGAAAAATGTACTTTAATTTAATATAAAAATTTTTTTAGAATGTCCGACGCCTTTTTGGACACCTGACATGCTTTTAGCACGGTATCCATTTAATCAGTCATTTGATAGACAGAGAGCAGTCTTTTTTTGCCCCATAATAGCTTTTAAAGAACTATTTTTTAGGTATATTGACCTGAAAATAACTAAAAACTTTTATCCAATAGTTAATAAAAATTCAACTCTATATATTTAAACAAAGACTTTACTTCCTCTTACCTATATAAATATATCGACACTCTAATTAGCAAAACTCCACTTTTTTCGAAAATCATTTTTTTGTATTTTCTGCTGAAAAATATTCTCCATATCCCTGCATTGGATAAGAGCGTAATTCAAATTTTTCAGTTCGAAAAGTTGCCCACGAAAGGTGTTTAACAATGACACAAATGTTTTTTGCTCTCCTGAAAAATAAACAAAAATGGAGTTAGGTACTTTGCTAATTAGAACGTCGATATATATATATGTATATGTAAATATATAGAGAGAAATTATTGGATTAATGTCAAATTTTAATGTACATATATGTGTTGAGGACTCATGAGTCCAAAAAAAGTGGGTCCCGCAAAATGGTCTGCCTATCTGTATATGTAGTTAAAATAAAGTATGAAGGAAATGAGCTAAGAGCTTGAAATTTTATATCTAAGCTAGATATCTTTCTGACACACGGAAATAAGCCTTTAAATAAAATCGGCCAAAAAATACTTATACTTTACTGATGTATTTTTTCAGTTTTTTTACAATTTTCTTTAAATTTTCTTTAACGATTTTGATTAAAATTCATAAATCAATTAATTTTTTGATTCTCTTTAAAATCTATATTCTCATTTTGCCCTTGAAATTGTTTGAAGCACACTTTAATCTTGTACTTCATAGGAATTGTTGCCATATTAACAAAATATACATTTTTTCCCATGTTTATAAATTTTATATTTTGAAATCAAATGTACCGTACTGTATGTATATGTCGATACAAAAACAAGCACAGAACACAACTTTCAATTACCTAAGGTAAAAGAAAGTTGTGTGCTCTGCGACCAGTCACACAATAGGATAAAATAAATACAGTATTTAATCTACCTTTTTTTTTATATTAAAAAATATCAATTTTTATAATTTTTTTTTTTTTAGGTAAAAAGAGTAAATAATTTCATCAGAATTAGGATGTTTATTTTAAAATTAAATACCTTCTTTACCTTTTTAATTATACAAAAGATACGATATACTTATTTACCGTTTTCTTTTAAGACATGATGATAAAAACAAGTGTGGGAACAAAATTGTTTTTTAATCACTTAATTAACATCAATTAACAATCTAGTAAGAAAACGTGTCTTTTAAATTTCATTAAGAACATACTAATTTGAATATTTTATAAAAAAGAAAAAAAAATTATTCATTAAAATTGAAGAGTATAAATAATACCCAGTAAATAGAACGTTATCTATTTAGTCTATATAAAATCAATTTCGAAAAACTTATTGTAATAAATATGCTTTTAATGTTAGCACTTGCTGTGATGATGGTGTCTAACTTCATGGAGATGATATTGATAACTTCATGCTACAAATTTCACGTAAGCGTCCCTTAGAGGGTAGTTTGCCTGAATCGGAGCTAGCGCACAGTACTTGAAAATGACTGCATAAAGAGTAGTCAAAACGGTGTATTTTTAATAAATAATTAAATCAAATCTTCTCTATATATAATAGAGGAGTGTCTGTTTGTCCGTGTCCCTCTGACCAACTTCCAGTTGGAGTTTCGAAACGGAATTTTAATGCTTAAAGAGGACCTTCTAAGGATTACAGGAAAATTATTATTGCCCTGAAATACTTATAACTTTTTGTGTTATTAATTGCTGAAGTTACAATTTCTCCCATAGGAAATGTATGAAGAAACATTTATGTATTCTTTGCATTTATGTATTCTATGAATGTAAACAAATTCTCAAGTAGACACTGGATTGGAATAACAATATTAATTTTCTTTTCATAATTAAGAATAGGTGATGGTATGTATTAATCTTTCTGAGGTGGTGTCAAGGGTGGCAAGTCCTGAAGCCCGTCGAAGGCGGGTTTATAATTAAAAACTTCTATAATAACATTCTGACAAGAATAAAATTTTTCTCAATTTTATTTCGGAAGTTGAAGGAGAATTCTGTGGTTCTTTTGATGGCCCATTGGACATGAGGGGTGGTTGGTGAGGTGCGTGATGAGGAAGAAAATTCACCCTCACGCAATACCTTCCCGGGCCACTATTTCTAAATACTCATATTTACATATTAAAAAGAATAAAAAAAAAAATAATAATAATAAAAACATTCCAGACCGGAACTATCTGACAATTATAATTTTATTCTTGACTATCAATCTTAATTTAATTATAATTTAAAAATACTAGCTGCGTCGGCTGCGTTCGGCGGACCAAATAAATGAATATTCTCCATGTTTATATAGAACTAAATATTTTTACTAAACTTTAGTAAATAAAAAAAAGGTAATTTTTTTTTTTGGAACCGCTCCCATCGTCAGGACGATCAAATTGTTAGTGTATTGGTGCAAAAATATCGGTGAATATTAAAATTAACACATTTGTATAAAAATAAAAATTGTGGGCGGTATTTTGAAGTGAGCAAAACCCTAGCACTGATCAAGGTTAAATGTATTCTCCGCTGAAGATGGGAGTGATGTGTTATCCAAACGTCGACTGCTAGCCTTTTCTTACTAAACAAAGCGGTAAAAAGGGTGAATGTGGAACATTTATTTGTAGGAAATAAATGTTTAACAGACTGATTGGGAATCTCAACCCGCACCCCTTGACTTTAAGGTTAGCAATAGTGACATTTGCCATCACCTCGCTCACAGAGGGAGGGCCAAAAGTACTACTCGCTGAAATCAGCAATCAATAGCTACAATAATTAAATATCCTGTGGATAATTATAGAGAAAATATAAAATTATATTAAAATGGATACATTTTCTAGTCTATAACGAAAGAAATTTTGTAATCAATTCGAAAAAGCAGAGTGATTTTCCCTTTTTCCATTAATAATTTATTTTTTTTTTTTTTTTTGCTGTAATCACCTTGAACTCATGATTTATAAAGGCGATATGGATTTTCAGAGAAATTGCTGAATATAATGGAAGAATAATAACTTTATTTATTTATTTATTTATTAAAGTGGTAGCCCTATAATTTAAGCTTGTTAAAAAAAATTATCATAATAACTTTGTAAAGGCTATTAAAATAATTTCTGATTGAGCAATCAGAAGTTTAATTTTGTTCATTGACAAAATTGTATTGTTAAATATCGATTTAGTTAAAAAAAATCTGGTCGCACAGCCCACAACTTTCTCTTACCTTCGGTAATCGACAGTTGTGTTCTGTGCTTGTCACATCAGAAAGAATATCTAAAAAAATAACCGATTTATGAATTTTAATTAAAATATTTAAAGAAAAGTTTGAGAAAATCTAAAAAAAAAGTACATCAGTAAAGTACTAATACTTTTTGAGCTATGTTGTTCAAAAGCTTCGTGAAACGTGCCAGAGAGGTACTTAACTTAAAAATAAAATTTCAACCTCGTAGCTCTTTTCGAGACCCACTTTTTTGGACTTAGGGACCTCAAAATGTGTATATGCATCAAAATCTCGACATCAAATTATTGACATGAAACTAATAGTCCTACTTTCTCTATATATATTTATATAGGTACAGAAAGTAAAAATTATGATAATTATTGTTATTATATTAATGGCATTTTGTTGAGTTGAGTCAAGATGTAAAGGTGAAAATTCCTTCTATTTTTGTATAAGTCTTTCTTATAAATATTTTGATTTATTAATAGTTTATGTAAATCACAAAAGGAATTTTTTTTTCTCTTCATTCATCAAGGAAACTGTTTTGTATTAGCAAGTAAAATATCATTCGTCGTTAATGTCACCAGAAATGCTTTTTAGCTCTTTTAGAAAACTCAATTAAGATGTTTAGGAACACGTCAATTTTCTAATATAAGACTCACATTAAATAAAAATAAAAGTTTGAATTGGCATACGAGAATTGATTTAGAAAAGATGGAAATTTCTATATTAATAAAGACTTAATCAAACAGCGCATTAGAACGGCTCAAAATTTTTTGAGGTTAAAACGTAATTGAATTGTTGCGATGTAATATTAATATGTAGGAGGGTATCATCAAATAAGAAAATGCAGATATAGTTTTTTTCTTTATATATTTTTTTAATTTGCAGATGCTAACGTTTTGGTCCCTTGTTTGTACCATCTTCAGAGCTGGCAAAGTTTTTATGTATGTGTCATAGTGGATTTTATGCATTATCTGAACCATACCCTTATAAAACAAAAAGTTCCTGGATGCCCTTTAAAAATTTTAATAAAAAATTAAAAACATTTTTAAAAAAAAAAAAACACCACCCAACCCCCCCAATAATTTCTCTGTTTTAAATTTTACGTGGGTGTCTAACTTAAATATAAAATTTCAGCCTAGTAGCTTTAAATTGAATACAGACAGACCAATTTGCGGGACCCACTTTTTTTGGACTCAGAGGGCCTCAAAATATGTATATCCATCAAAATCTCGAATTTTTGACATGAATTCAAAACCTTTTCTCTATATTTAAGAGAAAGTAAAAATATGTTTATTTTTGAATAATTTGCTTTGCTGGCTGCCTATCTTCTCTACCATTGGTCACTTTGTTTTAAGCCAAGTTCATAATCCAAATACACAGGGGTGGGATAGGGCAGGGGGAGGAATCTAGCTTATCTTTCCCATTCACTTTGAAAGTATTATAGGCCTACATATTGAATAGTCTTTTAGCATTAAAAAAAAAATCCTAACCCTTTAGTTCTGCTAATATATAAAAAAAATCGTGTCTTTTTCTTTTGATGAAGATTAAAAGACATCAAATAAAATTTGTGAAGGCTTTTCGAATAGCCTACCAACTAAATAAACGTTATTATCTTCTCTCTTTTTAATAAGAGTCCTTTTTTTCTAATTCCCATAAATACAAGTCTAAGCCCATCATTAGCGATATTAATTAAAATATTTTTTTTTTTTCCCCTCTTAAATGCACTCTCGGTTTTGTTTTGTTGAAATACCTATAGGGATTCTGTTTTTATGCATTTGAATTTTTAATTGCAATCGTTATACGGATGGTGTTCATTTTTTTTTCCCGACTCCAAGTTTTATTATAACGCAAACGCAAATTGGCAAGAGAACATGTTTGATAATGCATGGAAATATTTACTCAATTCATACCTGTCGGAATGAGTAGCATGAAATATTCAAATCAATCTAAGTTAATGAAAATGTGCGTGATATTTTTTTTTATATGCTTAATGCTTGCGTGTGCGCTCAAATTTTTTTTTTTTGAGCAACACACCTCTAGCAGCCAGCCAATCGGCATTACAATTTCCTTGTCTTCATCTTTAAACAACAAAAAAAGAAAGAACCAACCACCCTCTTAGAATATTTACATAACATTGAAATTCTTTTTTTTTATTATTATATTTAGGGAAATAGTAAAAATCATCAATCATAAAAAAATCATGGGGGTGGATTTAGATGTCTAAAAAAAAAAAGAAATCAAAAATGGTATAATAAAATTATATACAAGTATCAGTAAAGATTTATATTATTATTTCGAAATTATGTGTTAAAAAATCTGGTGTGATTGGTCGCGCAGCAGATAACTTTCCCTTTTTTTCGGTAATTGAAAGTTATGTTCTATTGCTTGTCACACCAGATTTTGTTTGTCAATAAAATTAAACATAGGCATACACACAGATAAACCATTTTGCGAGACCCACTTTTTGGACTTACGGGACATCAAAACATGTATTTGCTTCAAAATATTGACGTGGAATTTATTTTCGACATGAATCCAATAGTTTCTCTCCATATATAAATATATATAGGCAAGAGAAAGTAAAAATAGGTTTATCTCTAGCAAATAAATAAGGGTATGGAAAAAATACACCAGCGGCTGCTTTCCACATTAAAATAATTCTACATAACCTTAACGATTTGTCCCAGCATACTTAACTTATACTAAATAAATAAATACGTCAATAAATGAGATATTTTGTGAACGAATGTGTTTGGATCAAATCGTAAATAAATTCCGCTCTTTTTCACCAACAGCCTGTTAAAATTTGAAAATTTTGTACTCTCATGAAGAGCCTAAAAAAATTTCAAAACACAACTTTCAATTACCGAAGTAAGATGTGCCACCAGTCACAACAGATTTTTTTATTAGGAGATGTCACGTTTTATTTTAATATGCCTGTCTGTCTTAGCGGCCAAGCTTACGTCATGACAAGCAGCAGGTTTCCACAAATTGCGGATTTCATCTCACGTAGCCGGTGTTCTTTGTACTTGTGTGTAGGTTCTCCGACTTTAGGAGAGCGAGATAAGAAATTTTAATAATAATTTTATGAATATCTAATTAAAAATGGAGATCTTTAAAGTGTTGATATTATTCTGTCAGAAATTTTATCTTCTTTTCTAATAATATAGAAAAAATTTCAATTTAGAAATATTCAAGTTTTTTTTTATTTTTACTTTCTCTTACCTATATATGCATATATATAGAGAGAAATTATTGGATTCATGTCAAAAATTTGATGTCGAGATTTTGATGTTTTGAGTCCAAAAAAGTGGGTCCCGCAAATTGGTGTGTCTCTAAACTAAATATCTCAAGAACGAAAAGAGCTAGGAGGTTGAAATTTCATATTTAAGTCAAGTATCTCCTCTGAGACGTAACACAGTGTTTTTAAACAAAATCGGCCAAAGAGTACTAGTACTTTACTGATGTACTTTTTCAGTTATTTTCGATTTTCTCTAAATTCGTTCCAACGATTTTTTTGTTTAAAATTCATAAATCTAAATGCTCTTTAAAATGTATATTCTCATTTTGCCTCGAACATTGTTTGAAGCACACTACTCTTGTATTTCATAAAAAATAGTTGCCATGGTAACAAAATACTAAATATTTTTCCATATTATAAATTTAACATTTTCTTTCGTGGCATTTGTTCCAGAGATTAGCGTTCTACCTTATATACCAAACGTCGCGGGCCAAATCCCCGGCGTCCTGATATTTTTGTTTCGCCCCACTCTCTGGGACCAAATTTTTTCCATAAAAATACCTTTTTGGACGCTAATTTTTACCAGCGCAAAAACTTTCGTCAAAGCCTTATTGGCTCTAATTCTAAAGACTGCATAATTTCGGGCGAGGCCCCCCGTGAGTGCGAAAAATTAAATATTTTTTCCATATTTATAAAATTTAACATGTGCAATCAGTCACACCAGAATTTTTATGATTCAGTATCTCATAGAGGAAAGAAAAACCCCCGACTTCTGTTTGTCTACGCGGTAAAGATTTTATCAATTTCGTCTCACTTATCAGCTCTTGCTATGAGGCCACCACCCTAAAAATTCATCATTATTTTGTTCATCATTCTCTGATTTGTAAACAAAACTTGTACTCGGCATAGAGGAAAGATCGCGAGAGACAAGACCTGAAGGTAAACATTGACAAGCCGATTGATCAAAGCCGCTTTTCGTATTCTCTATATCCACTTATGCACACACACACACACACAAATACATAAAGAGATATTGTTTCTTACCTGTTTGTCAAATTCCCGATTAAATAAATCCCTTCTGCTCTAACGGATATTGGTCTCTGTTCAACCAGTTTTGTTTAAACGAATGAAAAGAGAAAAAGAAAAAAAAAGACTAAATGTAAACTTTGAAAATATTCAATTCTCTTGACCTAGCGAACAATAAATCTTAACTAAATTAAAGCCATCAATTCACAGTTTCTTTCTTTCACCTTTAAAAGAGCATTGCCTTTCTACTTTTCAATTTAAAACTTTAGAAAATAGATTTTTTTAAACTTCAATTCTCTATTAGCCTAAAAAATTTGATCTATATCAAAGATGGGCGATTCTATGTCGGTTTTTTTTTTTTTTTTACTTTTTATTAACTAAATATGTAGAGAGAAAGTATTGGATTCATGTCAAAAATTCGATGTCGAGATTTTGATGCAAATACATGTTTTGAGGTCCCTTGAGTCCAACAAAATGGGTCCCAAAAAATGGCCTGTTGAATATTGACTGTGTGAATATTATTTTCATTGCTAATAATAATAATTTCTACTTGTTATTCAGGTCTATTATCTAAAAACAGACGTTAAAATTTAAAATTAACAAATGGGTGTTAAAAAGTAATATACAAACAATCAGCTATTCTCTAAATCAAGTCTTAACAGCGACGTTAACATGTTTTATTTCAAAGCTATCAAAATCATAACTAGAGACCGACAAAAAAGCATAAAAAATGGAAAAAAGTCTTAAAAACATAAAAATCTTGAATAAAAAGTTGTTAAATAAGCACAAAGTTGAAAAAAGCATCTAATAACAATTTTTACTCATACCAATGGCGGATACAAAGGGGGGGGATGTAATTAATTTGAATTTTTAAAAATTAAAACTTAAAAATTTTATTTGTATATACTTATATTCAGGTAAAGTACAGTAAAGGTAAAGTACAGAATTCAACTTTAAATTACGAAAGTGTGCGACCAGTCCCACCAGATTACCCCCCTCGAGGCTCAAATAACGAGTATCGTTTAAACCTTAAATACCTAAGTTCCGAAAGACTGTGTGCAGGGCGTATATAGAAATTTTTCAGGGGGGAGGAGGACCTGAACTCAAAAATTTTTCTCTGAAATTTTTTTTTAAAGAAACTAAATTTTTTCCGCCCCGTCCCCGAACATTTTCCCTTTTGCGGAACCTAAGTTTTTGACCCTCGGAAAAATTTTTTACAGACTATATTTTTTCCACTCGGGCCGATCAAACATTTAGGGAGGGGGGGCCCCTCGGCCTCCCCTTATGTACGCCCCTTGTGTATCGTGGAATGAGAAAACTGGGTTTTTTAATAAAAAAAGAAAAAATTATAAATATTTTAAAATAAGTTCAAATAACATAAAGGGGAAAATAACATAAAACTCAAAAAAACCAAAAAGCATAAAAAATCAATCTCAATCACTTAGTTTTTCTAATTCGTGTAAAATTAAATATCTAATGTTCTTAAAAATTACAATAAATTTTCTTAAAATCCTCTCTAATCATAACCTTAGTTTTTAGGTTAAGACGCCATGTTTATTTTAAACACGACGTTAAAATATTAAGGGCACCCCCATAGACATGACATTAATTTTTAACACTATTCACTAAATATTAACGCTTTTTGTTTACAGAATAGCTATTTGAGGCAAGGAAGTGATTTTGAATAGCATTTTTTAACGCTGATTTTTTTTTACATTACTTTTTAACACCTATTTGTTTATTTTAAATTTTAACGCCTGTTTTTAGAGAATAGACCTGATTATATGCTATATTGTATGTTATATATTTTGAGGCACTCTAAGTACATCTAACAATTGAAGGAGGCAGAGAAATTTTGAAAAACCATTGTCCTGAAGATGGGTGACGGTTAGTCACCGAAACGTCGTCTTAATCATATGAAATCTTTTTTTTTTATATTTCGTCTTCTAAAAATACATTTTTTTAATCTACTGATTAGGGCCCTAAATGCCAAAAAAAGACCTTAAAATAAATATTAAAAAAAAAAAATTTGATTACATTCATTGTAATTATAGGTTCTAGTTTTGCCCTATTATTGTATGTAGGCCTATATTGTGTTCATATTGCTTTGATATTGTTTCGCTTTTGTTTTCATATTGTATTAAATTTGTTTCGGTATTGTTTTTATTTTGCGTTAGTATTGTATTAATTTTGTCTTATTTATATTAATTTGATAAATATGTATTTTGTAAAAGTTTTTAGCTCAGGTAGCGGGTAGACTAAACGGGCATACTAAAAAAAAAAATCTGGTGCGACTGGTCGCACAGCACACAACTTTGTCACAGCAAAAACTTTCTGATTAGCTTGAACTTAACGCATTAATAATCGGAGGACATTAGCTCCTTAATTAAGGGTATCCCAGTAACGTGATATTATTATTTATTTTATATTTAATGTCAATAAAAAAATAAACCTTTTTTTTATTTCTATAACTACGAATCACATCCATTCATTCGCATTCTGATAGGTTCATCAAACACCAAATGGAATTTATAGTTGAACCAAATATATATATATATATATATATTAACCGGGATTTAATATTAAAAGCATTTTAATAAAATAAAGCCTCTCGATATTATTTAGACGCGTTCTATACGAACAATATATTTATTTTTTTTTCCAGTCCTTTCATTTTATAGAATAATACGACGGGGGGAGGGTTTCGGAATGGAATAATCTAAAATTCCATATATATTTATTATTTGTTTGTTTTTGTACCTGTTGTGAGATCATATACATAACAAATGTATGTAAATTTACATTTTTCTATAAATAATTAGAATCTAATCCGTTAAGAAAAAAAAAAAAAAGAGCTTTGATTAGATCAGTAATGAAAACAAAACATAAATAAAAACTCTAGTTTGATATCAAAATCAATAAATACGTTGTTTTCTCTCTCCTATATTAATTTTCTTTATCGTTTTTCTGATTGATTTTATTTATTTCATTTTTTTTATTTTTATTACTAATTCCCTCCATATTTGTAACGTTGAAAATATTACAATAACATTTTGTATTAATTTTTTTTTAATAAAAATGCAACGTTTCTACTACTTATTCCAAGTACTGTGCGCTTGCTCCGACTCAAGCGAACTAACTCTAAGGGACACCCTATCTGAAGTTAGTAGCATTTTATATGCAATGAAGTTAGCAACATATACCATCATCACCATGATTACAGCAAGTGCATAAAAAGCATGATTGTCACAATAAGTTTTTTGAATTTGATTTTATCAAAATACTAATTTCTAAATTATTTAGCTAGTATTTATTACGTCAGTAAAAAAAAAATTAGGAAAATTTTAATTTTTCAATAAATAAAAATCATATATATATAAAGCGCTAGCCATTCACTTCCGGTGTATGGTGTATGTAATATGTTTACCACCCTCTCTCGCTGATTGGCCAGTGTTAGAGAGGGAAATTGCAATTGCTCGCCGAAGACCAGCAATGGTTTCTAGGGAGCTTTCCGTGGGCCTTGCCGCTGGTATTAGTATAAGACACCGAATAAGATGTTTAAGACTGAAGATATGAGAACTGAATTTTACGTGTTGCCGTGATAATCTAAAAGCCAACAGACCCCAGGCAGTCCGACGAATTTATTTAAATTATTTCGATAGCAAAGAGTATAAATAAATATCCCTGGAAACCAATACATCAAAATATCGTAATTACATTAGGAACGAGCAAGCAAAGTAAACGAAGCCAAATGCCGAAAGAGACGTTTCGGTCAAAATCCATCTTCAGTCCTCATAAACCTCGAATAGACAGAGAAGCGAAGCCGCAGTCCTATTCCTTTTCTTTTAATTTCAATTCTCATTTATCTTGTTGTCTTAAACATTCGACCTTTTTTTAAAATATACATATACAGGGACTTTTATGCAACAAGTACAATGTCTCTAAATGAGATATAAGTTCATAAAGATTAATAAATTTTGTTCGAAACGTCTCCTTCGTCAAAGGTTTCCTTTACTAAATTCCTGAAAATATAAATTTTCCCAATTGGAAAGCATTGGGTTCTATCTCATTCTATCTCACTTTATGAAAATTTAAAGCCTATTAATTATAATAATTAAATCCCTCAAATTAAAAATAATAAAAATCGTTATATAATTAAATTTCCTTTTTTTTTCTTTATTATATTTTTAACAATTACATTGACATTGATAATTTTTTTTTATGGAAATCTATATTTTGTTTAATGAGACTGATATAGATATTTCGTTTAATTATTAAGGAAGCGAAGCCGCAGTCTTATTTCTTTTGAATTTCAATTCTCATTTATAATTTACTTTTCCCTTTATTGCTCACCTTAAATTTATTTTTTTTTTCATTTTCATTAATAATTTTTACATTATAATAAACAACCAAAAAAAAAAAAAAAAAAAAAAAAAAAAACTTTTCCAAATAATTACTTATGAATGAATTATCCATCCTAATTTCCAATTTTCCCCAACTTTGTTAATTTAAACTAGGCCGAAATTCAATTTTATCAACTTGTTTTAAAGATATATTTTTTATATTCTTTTTTTTTCTATTAATATTAGCATATATAGAAGTTTTAATTTTTTTACGAAAAAAATATTTTTTTTTTTTTTTCTAATTTAAATAATCATATTCATAAATCTAAAACAAATCTTTGAGAGCTTTAAGAAAGCGACTAAAAAAAAAAACCACAGAGTTAGAGAAGGAGAAAACGGAAAAAGTGAACACAAACTCATATGAAAAAAAAAAAAACTTTGTTAAGTTTGGTTTGCGTGACGCTAGCAAATGAGATGTGAGGTAAAGTAAAGGGAGAGGTCGCCAAGGATTAAAACAAGCCTTTTTTCAAAAAAAAAAAAAAAAAAAAAATATCGAGTAGCTAACTCTTTGAGAATAAACTTTTTATATGTTGTCAAGATAAATATCTTGAAACAAATAACCGAGTGTTTTATTTTGTATATTTTTTTTTCTTAATTATGAGAAGAAAATTATTATTATTGTTCTAAGCCAGTGCCTACTTGAGGATTTAAAGAATACATAAATGTTTCCACATACATTTACTATGGGAGAAATTGTAATTTCAGCAATTAAACTCAAAATGTTATAGGAATTTCGGTACCAAAATAATTTTCCCGTAATCGAGATTTTAATCGACATACATGTTTTGAGGTCCCTTGAGTCCAAAAAAGTAGGTCCCACAAAATGGTCTGTATGTCTTCAAAATATCTCATGAACGAAAAGAGCTTCGAGGTTGAAATTTTATATTTATGTTAGGTACACCAATAAGACGCAAAACTATGCTTTAAAATAAAATCGGCCAAAAAGTACTCGTACTTTACTGATGGTACTTTTTCAGTTTTTTTCGATTTTCTCAACATTCGTTCAAAAAATTTTGATTAAAATTCAAAAATCGATTTCAGATGCTCTTTAAAATGTATAATATATCGGTAAATATATGTCAACACAAAAAATCTGGTGTGACAAGCACAGAACACAACTTTCATATACCGAAGATTTTGTTTTTAATTCCTCAAACAAGGACTTAAATATATTTCAAAATCCTTATTAGTCATTTGTAAATGGATGAAGATGAAGAAACAGAGAGAGAGGCAAATGAGCGAGAGGGAGAACAATTTTCCAGAAAGGGGTGACTTTGGCAAATTCCTGTATTTGAGATTAAATGCGCGGAAATCTCAAGTAGCTGCGTGGCAGCCTCCGGGGTCTTTGTATAACTTTTGTTACCGACCATTACATTGCCTTGAATGATATTTGCACAGCAAGGGTGGTCCAATATATAGATATTACTTGCCAGTTTCACGGTTAATAAAGCGCAAGGGTATGAGAGAGAGAGTTTCTTCTTCCATCCTTCAGAGTTTGTTCTTTACACTTGTGAGAGTAAAACATCCACTGATTGGGCTGAAATTACTTCCTCTTTCAATGATATGAAATACTCCTACAGTAGAAAATTTGCTCTTTCTTCATATACGTACTTAATATCCTATTTTTTTTTTAAACATATTCTCTTATTTTTGCCTAAAAATTTCAATTTTATTTTTTTCTTCGATTTTAAAAAATGGTAGCACAACACACAACTTTCTTATGTTAATGTATTTGTCACCCCAGGATTTTGTTTCCTTTTCTGTTTTCGTCGGTATATAAGAATTCAAGCTGTTTCCCTATGAACAAATCTTTATATTTTGTTCAAGATTAAAGTATGCTTTAAACAATTTTGAGAGCAAAATGAAAATATATAAAGAGCAATTAAAAAATAAATAATTTTTGAATTTTAATCAAAATCGTTCAAGCAAATTTTGAGAAAATCAAAAAAAAAAACTGAAAAAGTACATTTGGTAGTAGTTTTTAACCAATTTTGTTCAAAAGCTTATTTTCACGCCTTAGTGAGGTGTCTAATTTAAATATAAAATTTCAGCCTCGTAGCTCTTTTTGTTCTTGAGATTTTTTCTTCACAGACACACACACAGAGACCATTTTGTGGAACCCACTTTTTTGGACTCAGGGGTCCTCAAAACATGTATATTCATCAAAATCTAGACATCGAATTTTTGACATGAATCCAATACTTTTTCTCTGCATATATACATATATAGGCAAGAGAAAGTAAAATATTACTAAATATAAAATCAAAGAAATTAAATTAATTTTAAGCATTCTAATTAATATTTAACCGAGATATGAAAAGAATATACATTTACATTTATCAAAGATAAAATATTTTTAATTTCTTATCAAATTCAGTATAAAAATACAGTAGAACCCAGGTGACTGGTGGATTTGCAAATATTCGGATTTTCCGAAAAGTTATTGTTTTCATACAATTTTTATAACATACTGCACAAATACAGTTGATGTACAATGTTTTTATTTTGTACTATACAGAATTTCGATTCTATGTAGTTTGCTAAATAATTTTATAAATATACCATATCGGAGTTCTACTGTAGCTTATTTTTTCATTTTGTTCATCTGTTTAAAAAAATTTATTTTTCCCTTTAGATCAATGTTTCCAAACCTTTTATTAATCATGTCCGGATTAGAATCAACTTTATTTTGTACTTCATAACTTTGAAGAATCAGTTTGACTTTTTCAATTATTATTAAAAAAATTCTCACTCCTAGGCATTCTGAATACGCCGACTCGTTTTTACACTTATTTTATTTACACCATTCTAAAATATTCCCTAGAAAACTTAAAGTTGACTGGTTAAATAAATAATCGATCCTAGGTTTATGACTGGCATTCAAAAAGAGTTGGATAGACTTTTTTTTTCAATTTCAAAAAAAAAAAAAAAAAAAAAGTTTGACTACCCTTCTTCTTTTTGACAAGCAGATGAGAATAAATTTTTGATCTCTGAACTCTTAAAAATTGAATTGAGTTAAGATGAAAACTTATTTTCTCTCTCTCTCTCTAGTTCTGATTGATTTCTTCTTGTCCGATAATTAACTTGAATGTCTAAAAACAAACAAAAAACATGAATAATTTTGATTAGACATTCCAAAAGTCGTTATAATTAAGCTATTTTCTATATTAATATTATTAGTTTACATTCTCCCATGGGGAAAAAGTTTATTCACACCTGTTTAACACTAATATCAATCACCAAGATCGTGGTGGGTGGGTGGCCTTGGGGAAATAGCGTGTGAAACGTCCCCTGTAATTTTATAAAAGATAAAACACGAATAACCTCTGCAGCCTAAAAGAAGGAATTAAACAAATAATGTTCAAGTTTTAATTTTATTTTTACTTTCTGTTACCTATATACGTGTATCAGAGAGAGAAAGTATTGGATTCATGTCAAAAATTTGATGTCGAGATTTTGATATACATGTTTCCTGAGTCCGAAAAAGTAGGTCCCGTAAAAATAGTCTGTTTGTCATCAAAATATCTCAAGAAAGAAAAGAGCTAGAAAGTTGAAATTTTATATTTAAATTAGATACCTCCAAGGCATGTGACACGAAGCTTTTGAACAAAATCGACCAAATATTATTAGTACATTACTAATGTAATGTACTTTTTCAGTTTTTTTTTTTCGATTTTCTCAAAATTAGTTCTAAACATTTTGATTAAAATTCATAAATCTATTATTTTTTAGATGCTCTTTAAAATGTATATTCTCATTTTGCCTAGAACATTGTTTGAAGCACACTTCTCTTGTATTTCAGAGGAAATATACATGTTTATGAATTTTACATCTTGAATTATAATGGACTGCGGGAATTTAAAAGCACAAAAAATCTGGTGGGATAAACACAGAACACATCAGATTTTTTATTTATAAAACAAATTCCACTATAAACTAAAGTTTATATTCCTCTAGTTCGAATTGTTTCTAAACTAACAATTAAACAGAAACTTTGCATATATGATTGACATGAATTTCTCGCGAGTCGGTAGTAATAATAGTTTCTCTCCGAGGTCGGCATGATGGATAATGGAAAAGGCGGGGGTGGGGGTGGGGGAGGGAGGGGCTGCTCAAAATACCCCAAAATAGACCATTAGCATTTGGAACGGTTGGCCATAACCGCAACTCGGGCTGACTCGGAATGCCTTTTAATAATGCATTATGTTCTCACAACTCGTCAAATGTACATTTCAAAAAAAAAACGAAAACTGTCTAACTATTTAATATTCTTGTCAACATTCTCTAAATAATCTATACAATCTATTTTATCAATTCTATATAAATTTCTATTTAATCTACGAATCTAATAGTGATCTGATCGATTTTAGAATACTTTATTTATAATCCCCTCTCTGTTAGTCATTATTAAATTATTCACTATAGCTTGGGAAAATAATACAAATTAAAACCGTTATAAAATTGTCTCTTTTTCTACTTCCCAGGTCTTTAATAAAGAACTTTTCAAATTATATGCCTTCAAGGCAATTTTTATTTAGACATTCTTTTGAGCTCTAAGTTTTTTGATTACTCACAAAGATTTTAATATAAATTTTTTATACTTTCTCCTTTTTTTTTTAAATTTTTAATAAGAATGTTTTCTTTTTTAGTGTTTAAAGATGAAAGAATTTATTTTTTTTTAATACAGTAGAGCAGTTCTCAAACTTTATACAGTCTGGACGCACTTCAATAGTAGAGATATTTCCTTGCTCACTGTGTACAAAATAAGACTAATATGTATAATTAATTTAAATATATAAAACAAAACGCATTTAATAAAAACCAACTTCACATGTTCATTCCTAAATTAAAGAGAAACACTAAAAAAGCTGGGGACCCTCGCCCTTTCTTAATTATGAGAAGAAAATTGCCAATCCAGTGCTTGCTTGAGAATTTTTTTACACTCATAGAATACATAAATGCAAAGAATACATAAATATTTCTCTATACTCTATAGGAGAAATCGTAACTTCAACACTTAATAACTCAAGAAGTTATAGAAAATTCGTAGACGAAAATAATTTTCCTGTAATCGCTAGAAGGTCCTTTTTAAGCATATAAAATTTGGTTTCGTAAATTCCAATGAGAAATTGCCTAAATAGGGCGTGAGAGACAGACAGGCAGACGGACATTAGCAAATTATATATATTATATAGATTATATTTAAATTTATATATATAATATTTAAAATTTAGTAGAAATTTGTATTTTAGGGATATAATCGTGTAATCCGGCATTTTCAAGATCCGGAATAGGATCGATCATGCTTTTTATGTAAACATTTGCTGTGCTGATGGTGTGTAACATCTTGACAATGATTTTATATGTAGCTAACTTCATTGAATATAAAATGACCCTACTAACTTCATCCGAGTGGCCCTTGAAGGTTAGTTCGCTTGAGTCGGAGCAAGCGCACAGTACTTCAAAACAACTGCAGAATAAGTAGTCGAAAAGTTGTATTTTTAATAAATAATTAATACAACAACACTGGCTGCATCTTTTTTTTACTCTTTTCAATGACCATTTATTTTTATAAAATATATATATTTTTTCTTAAAATTTATTCAAATTCAGGAAATAATTGTAAAAAAAAAAAAAAAAAAAAAATTAGTGGACTAGTAATCTTTTTCCATGACCATGATGAAAATGAAAATATTTTTTTTTTTTTTGTACTTTATTAAAATCTAACATGACAATTCATCCAATCTTATATTTTAATTATTTTAATTTTTCTATTGTTTCAGGTGATTGATGGCAACAAGAACACGTACCTGGAAAGTAAAAAAGAATTAGATCATCCAGTTTGGGCATCGAAACTCCGCTTTCTGCCTTACAGTCCATATATGCGCACAGTTTGCATGCGGGTTGAGATCTACGGCTGCTACTGGAATGGTAACGTACCTCTTTTTCTCTTTCTCTCTCACTCTTTTATTCAAATAAAACATATCCCATCCCATCTGTTAGAGTGTATTTATATATATATGGAGAGGATACAAATTTAAATTTCAAATTAAGAAATTCGCTTAGCTTATATTCTTTTTATAAAAAGAATGTGACTGTCATATATCATTCGACTGAAATATTTATTAATATTGATTTTAAGATTATTCATACTTTTCTTCACTGAAAAATATTATTTAATCTACAAATCTTCTACATTAAGTTCTATAATTATTGGATCCATGTCAAAAATGTCGAAATCAGTATATTATACATGTTTTGAGGTCCCCTGAGTCCAAAAAATTGGGTCTCTCAAGAACAAAAAGGAGCTAGAAGGTTGAAATTTTATATTTAAGTTAGGTAGACCCTTCTGGCACGTAACACTTAGCTTTTGAACAAAATAGGCCAAAGAGTACTAGTATTTTACTGATTTAATTTTTTATTTTTTTGCGATTATCTCAAAATTTTTGATTTTGATTAAATTTCATAAATCACTTATTTTTTTTATATTCTCTTTAAAATGTAATTTTCTCATTTTTCTCTCAAAATATTTTTGAAGCACACTTCACTCTTGAACTTTATTGGAAAGATAGTAGTCATCTTGCATTTATGGAAAGTAAATATATTTCGACACAAAAATCAGGTGTGTGAAGCACAAAACACAACATTCTGTGAAGCAACTCACACCAGACTTAAAATTTGCAGTAAATTAAAAAAACAAACAAAAGGTTTTGAACAATATATATGAATGATGCCTTATTGATCCATGGACCACATAACAGTTACACACACATTATTTCCGTAATACGGAATTAAGAATCCATTTGTGTCTTAATTAAGATAATCTCTTAAAAGAGAGATCTTATACAAAATTCTAGGAACAAAATCTCTTATTATTTATTTAGTCAATTAGCGATTAATCTTTTAGAAAGAAAACAGAGTACATTATTAATCAAAAGTAATTTTCAATTCTCTTAGTTAAGATCTCGTCTTTTTTTAAATAAATTAATAATAGACAACATTTTAAAGAAACCGACTTCTTTTACCGGTTAATTATTAGAATCTATACACATATGAACGCAACGGGATTATTCGGTTTAATATTCCATTTAACGAAATTTTTATTTAAATAAAAATTAGGCCAGCTATTATTCACGAGCTACTCTTATAAGGAGCATAAATAAAGACCTCGAAAAAAAAAGGTTATTTTTTATTAATTGAAGATAAATTTTTTAGTTGTTTTTTACTTTCTCTACCTATGTATATATGTAATATATATATAGAGAGAAAGTATTGGTTTCATGTCAAAATTCGATGTCGAGATTTTGATGGATCTTCACGTTTTGAGGTCCCCTGAATCCAAAAAAGTGGTTTTCGCGACATGGTCTGTCTGTGGGTGGGTGGGTGGGTGGTGGGTGTGGGTGGGTGGGTGTGTGTGTCTGTGTTCACTTTTAAGCATGAAGGAATTGAGCTATGAGGCTGAAATTTTATATATAAGTTAAACACCCCCGGGACCGGAAAAATAGCTTTTAATCAAAATCGGCCAAAGAGTACTAGTACTTTACTGATGTACTTTTTCAGTTTTTTTCGATTTTCCAAAATTCGCTCTAACGATTTTGATTAAAATTCAAAAATCAATTATTTTTTAGATGCTCTTTCAACTGTATATTCTCGTTTTGCCCTCAAAATTGTTTGAAGCACACTTTACTCTTGTGCTTCATAGGAAAGATAGGAGAATGGTTGCCATGGTAACAAAATATAAATATTTTCCCATACTTATAAATTTTACATCTAAATTCAAATGTTCCGTACTGTCGGGAACTAAATATATGTCGACACAAAAAATCTGGTGTGACAGCACAGTACACAACTTTCGATTACCGAAGGTAAGAGAAAGTTGTGTGCTGTGCGCCAGTCACACCAGATTTTTATATATTGTGACCTACTTCTGAAAATACAAGTAAAAAAAACTGGTGTGACTGTTCGCTCAGCACTCTAATTGAAAGTTATGTTCTGTGTTTGTCACACCATATTTTCGTGTCGACATAGAGGCCTACCTAGTTTCTGACAGTATGGTACATTTGAATTCAAGATGTAATGAACCTTAGAAAATATTTATGTTCTGTTACCATGGCAACTTTATGAAGTACAAGTGTAAAGTGTGCTTCGAAATATAAAAAAATAGAAATATAAAAAATCTATATTAATTAATTTTTTAATTTAAATTAAAATCTAATTTAGAGAAAATTAAAAAAAAAAAACTGAAAAAGTGCATCAATAATCAGTGAGATTTGGAGGACCGCAGCCAGGAAGGTAGCCTTTATTTAATGAAACAGACTCCTCTAACAAAACGTTTCGGCTAATTTTAATTATGCCATCTTCATTATTTCCTATTAGACTCTACAACAACTGAAGATGGCGTAATTAAAATTAGCCGAAAGTTTTGTTAAAGGAGTCTGTTTCATTAAATAGAGGCACCTTCCTGGCTGCTGTCCTCCAAATCTCACTTACTGATATCTCACAGCCACATCTCTCCAATTGTGCATCAGTAATATATTAATACTCTTTGGCCGATTTTGTTCACAAGCTTCGTGTAACGTCCCATGGCGGCACTTAATTTGTATATTAAATTCCAAAAACCTAGCTTTTTTCGTTCTTGAGATATTTTGTTCTCAGAGCATTTTGCGGGACCCTCTTTTTTTTGGACTCAGAGAACCTCAAAACATTTACATGAATATCCACCAAAATTTCAACATCAAATTTTTGACATGAATCCAACAATTTCTTTCTATATATATTAACATTAGGGTCCGACCGAAACAAGATTTTCAGCCGAAACCGAAACCGAATATTCGGCCTCAACCTTAGTTTCGGCCGAAACCGTAACCGAAACCGAAACTTGTATTTCCTATAAAAATTTTTTTTCATTTTACTTTTTTTTTTTTTTTGAATTTTTTTTCCCTCCCGTGAAAATCATTTTACCTTTTTTTAGGGAGACTAAAATATTTTTCTCCCTCAAGAGCAAATTATTTGACCTTTTTTTTTTTTTTGCATGCGAGTCTCATCCCATTTTTTCAGACTCTGGTTTCGGCCGGCCGAAAGGTTCGGCCACTTTTTGGCCGAAACCGAAACTACGGCCGAAACCATGATTTTTGGCCGAAACTGCGACCGTAACCGAAACCGAATATTCGGTCGGTTCCTAATTAACATATATACGTAGGTGAGTTTAATCTCAAGTCCTAAAACTAGAACTTTTTGATAATTAAGAGCATCTTCAAATGCTTGGTCTGCAGCTAGTCCAAAGCAAGGACTTTTTTTTTTACTTGTTCTCTTTTATAAACCTTTACTATAGTAATTTCATTACCCCGTTGTACAGTATTTTCATGGCTATATTCTTATATTGGGGCCGTTGAAGCTGGACTATTGATTCTTCTTTTGGACCATTTAAGAATTTGACTGTTTTAGACCAAACCCTCCCCCTGATCATTTCATTTTTTTTTTTTCGTTCGGCCTTTATTTTAGGAAGCAAGACTTTTTTTTCCGTTTAAAAAATGCTGACATGAGCAACTGATTAAGTTTCCCCTCCCTCTTGCCAACAAGAATAAATAAATGGGTTTTCCCCCTTCCCTCTATGCTGCTTACGTAATACTTGAATGTTCATTTTTTTTTTAATTTTAAAAAATTTATTAAACCGCGAATGTTTTTGGTTCTAGTTTCTCGTTATTTATTTATTTGTCTTCTTATACTCCCAATTATAGGGAGAGCACATAATTAAGGGTACAAAAAAAAAGACAAAAAAGATACAAATGAAAAAAATATACAAAAATAAATAATAATTCATTAATTTATTTACAACGAATGTCCGTCCTTCCTTGTAACATATTCAGAGATCATTTTAAAGACGGGAGAGTTTTCTCCCCCCCCGAGGAATCAGCATGAGGAACTTCCTCTGGTAGCCATCTTTATTATAAAATTTAATACATATAGGTCTACATTAAAACCCTGATGGTCCCTGCAGCGTAGATATATATAAACTATTATAATTAGAAGTAGATTTTCAGTTAAAAATTTCATTTCATTTAAATCCAGAATAATTGAAAATACATCTGCTTAAATTAAGGCAACAACCAAAAGCTCATTTAGGATTTCGGTCTTTTTGTTCCTTAATGTGTTTATTATTTATTTAGTTAATTGACGGTTTGTCCTTATTGTTTTTGTTCCTGATAATATATCCCATTTACATATTTAGTTAAGTGTATTATTATTATTATTATTATTATTTTGAAAGGGTATTAAATTTAGAGTGGGTTTGTGATTGTGGAGTTTAATCTTATTTTTGAGATCAGAAATGGACCAAATTGGATTTAATACTAATGGAGATTTAGTGAATATTACATTCTATTACCTAAATATATATAGAGAGATAGAGAGAAATTATTGGATTCATGTCAAAAATTTGATGTTGAGATTTTGATAGGGATACATGTTTTGAAGTCCGCTGAGTCCAAAAAAGTGGGTCTGTCTTTGAACAAAATATCTCAAGAACGAGGTTGAAATTTTATTTTTAAGTTAGGTACATTTCTAGCACGTGAGACAAAGCTTTTGAACCAAATCAGCCAGTTTTTTTTTTTTTTTTTTTTTTTTTTTTTTTAGTTTTTTTTTGCCCTTGGACTTTGTATAGTTGTTAGCGTTGAAGAGTAAAATGAGAATATACATTTTTCTAAAAAAAAAAAATAATTGATTTACGAATTTAAATCAAAATCGTGCTCTCGGGCTTGGCGTAGTTAGTAGCGCGCCTGCCTTGTATACCAAGGGTCGTGGGTTCGTATACCAGGCAGTCGAATGATTTTATTTAAACCATTTGGATACCAAATGGCTTAAATAAGAATGCATTGACCCCCAACAGATAATTTCTAAAATACTGAGTCTTATATGGCCAAGTTGTCAAAAGGACTGTATGTATGTGTGTGTAAGTGTGAGTGGGAAAAAATAGTTTTTTTTTTATTTATTTATTTATTTATTTATTTTTAGTTTTTTTCGATTTTCTCAAAATTTGCTCCAACGATTTTGATTAAAATTAATAAATCAATTATTGGTGCTGGGTAGGCAGTCAGGAATAGAAATCACAAATTTTATTTCATTCTGCTCGTCGACGTTTCGGGTGCTCCTGAGGAAGGGGGCGATTAGCACCCGAAACGTCGACGAGCAGAATGAAATAAAATTTGTGTTTAATTTCTATTCCTGACTGCCTACCCAGCACCAATAATATACACAGTCTCCAGCCAAAGAAAATATTATCTTTAATAAATCAATTATTTTTTAAACGCTTTTTAAAATATATATTCTCATTTTGCCCTTAAAATATTTGGAATCATACTTTACTCATGAACTTCATTGTAAAGAGAGAAGGCCCTGGTAAAAAAAAAAAATATAAATATTTATAAATTTTTCTAAAATATCAGGCGGTAACTAAATATATGTTGACACAAAGAATCTAGTGTGACAAACAGAGAAAGTTATTTGCTGTGCGACCATTCACACCAGAATTTTAATCATCCTGTTTAATAAATAACAATCAGAAATGGCCCTATTGTTTTTTGAAGCATTTCAATTATCTTGACTGATTTAATGATATTGTAAACCTACAGAGGAGAGCCAAGCAAATAATTCACTCTTTCACTTCTGATCCGTTGGTTTTTTCCAAGTTTGGTGACGGAAACTCCACCCAGAGCTCTTAGAAAAAGGCACAGGTTCAAAATTCATGGGTTTGTCAGGATTTACGAAGGCGAGAGAGAGCCTTCGCCTCCGAAGAGAGCTCTAGCTCTTTTAGCGAGATATATGTCAAAGAAGAAGAGTAAAAAAAAGAGAGAAAAAATCCCATGAAAGTAGAGGGAATAATATATTATAGACAAGCCTAATAGCTGTTAACTTAAAACCATAAAAAGAGAGGATTGTCTGAAAAAGGCTTATTGATACTCTTATCTTCTCCTTTTCCATTTCTTATCTATTAAAAAGATTAAGATGTTTTTTTTTTTAAATAAAAATCTACTACTTAATTCTTGATTAAAGAAGAAAGTAGAAAATAAATGATTCAATGGGAAATTAGCTTCGATCTAATATTTATAAAAAAATTTTCATTTGATATTAATTGAAAATATATCTGATTAAGATGTGATTAATTTTCTTGTTAGAAATGTAACTAGTCAGAAGACCTTCGGACCCTTTCATAATCATACAGAAAATTAATATACATATACATATCAGGAAGAAATATGTAGATCAGTTGGATAAAGGAACCTGGTGGAAGTATTGTTTGAAATTATTTAAATGATTATGTAACAATATGCAGTATTTTCAACATATTATATACAGGTTTTTTTCGGTTCAAGAACTAAATTAAGAAAATTGCCAGTCTATGATAAAGACTTATGAATTTAATTTTGTGTTTTAAACAAAGTATATCTTCTCGCATGTTATTGACACAGGAACTAAAGGTTTCAACTTCTTTTGCACAAGCTAGAGCTTTTCCAGGATTATTTTTATAACATTTTAGTATTTTTGATTTCATATCTTGGCATGGCATTTTTCAAACTTCTAATGTTCGTTGGGGAAACCATTTTTTATATTTGTTGAAAGGCTCTAATTTATTCTTCCTCCATTTGAACATGAACCTCTGCATTTTGTTGGTGCATCTGATCCATTCGTTGTTGCCAGTAAGATTCATTTTCATCTTGTTTCATTTGTGCCTGGGGATTTATCTTAGCAGAAACTTGAATGACACCAGTTGGGATTTCATTAGAAATAGTAAATCGTCTAGTTTGTCCTTGTGAATTGTCCATTTTAAAGAAAATTCAAATTTTTGAGGGTATAAATTCTAACCTTACCCCACCTGGCGGAACTAGAAATAAGGATTAGTTCAATGGCAACCATTTCTCTTTTTTCCTTTGAAGTAGGCTCTATAAATATAAAAAGATTTAAATGAGAATATGCATTTTAAAGAGCATAATTGATTTTTTTAATTTTAAACAAAATCGGTTGAAGCGAATTTTAAGAAAATTGAAAAAGTACATCAGTAAAGTACTAGTACACTCTTTCGCCGATTTTGTTCAAAAATTTAATTTCACGCCTCAGAGAAGTGTCTAACTTATATATGAAATTTCAACCTCGTAGCTCTTTTTGTTCTTGAGATATTTTGTTCACAGTTAGACCATTTTTTGGACTTAGAGGACCTCAAAACATGTATAGTGTATCCATCAAAATCTCGACAAACAAATTCATTTGTTTATATTTACATGTTTTTAATGACACCTGTATTTTTTTTTTTCCCCCCCCCCCTCTTTTCCCCCTCAACCTCACACTCCTTTTTTTTCATCTTTTTTAAAATTTTAAAAAACCAGGTTATTTTTATAAATTTTTTTGGGCGGGGGCCTTTTTTTTTGGGAACCAAAAGGGTAATAAAAAGAAAGGGGTGGGCCTGGGGGCGTTCCCCCCCCCGGGAGGGGTAGAGGGGGGGGGGCCCCAAACAAGACCAAGCCCGAGAGCGTTGATTTTTTTCCCCCCCCCCCCCCCCGCGGCCCGCCCGGGTTTTTTCAAAATTAACGAAAATTGTCTTTTTCTTCGTTGATTATTTCAAAAACTATTCAGTTTTCGAATAAATGTCAAAGAATAAAAACTTTTTTAAAATAGAGTAATTTTTCATGAAAATTCAAAAATTCTGAAATTAACTTATTAAGTAAAGTACTACTTCCAGGTGACGTAAGAGTCTATTTACTCCGAAAGTTGATAGAAATCTACAATTTTAGTGTAAGAAGTATATATCGAATTTCATCTCTCTGGCTGCTTGTGTTTTTAAACAATCGTGTTACACACACACCCACACACACACACCCACACACACCAGGACCCACAGACATAATACTAAAAATTATTTTTTTTGGGACTCAGGGAGGTCAAAAACGTGGAGAAACATCAAAATCTTGAAGTCGAATTTTTTAACGATTACAATACTTTCTCGAAATACTTTACTAGAAAGTAAAAAAATGAATAAAATATATTTAATATAATTTTACTTCATTTACTAATTGAAATATTTAATACCGCCCGAGATATTATACTTAATTATTTATCATCTACCCATTTGATTTTTTTTTTCTCCACTAATTAAAAGGAAACATACGTTAATTGAAGTCAGATAAGCCAATGTTTGAATCTGAGTAGCCCTCAGCCAATTCAACTTTTGGATTGCGTTATTAATAATACAACTTGGGGCATACATACATACAGGCCCAAAAATAAACATTAAATTTTAATGAAAAATTATATTATGTTTATTAAAGTCTACTTCTTTTTTTTTTTTTTTTAGATGTGAGATCAAAGGTATTTTGAGACTATTTTTATTCAAAGGGTTGAGGAAAATTCTTAATAAACAGTTATGAGTCAAGAAATTTTGTTTATATAAAAACATTTAAGTTGTATAAAAGAATATTAAAAAAAAGATTGTCATTTTATTTTCTCTTACCTATATACACTGCGCGTCAAAAGAGGCAGAACACTGTTTTTTTTTTTTTTTCTTAAGAAGACCTTTTCTAATCTACCTTAATGATACTGTAATTTTTATTAAACATTTGATATGAAATATTTTATTGGTTTTAAATTTACTTAGAAATGTATAAAATATTTCATATCAAATCACAGTATCATTATGGTGGATTAGAAAAGGTTTTTTAAGAAGAAACAAAGTGTTCTATTTTTTTTTTTTTTTGACGCGCAGTTTATATATAGATAGAGAAAGAGAAAGTATTGGATTCATGTCAAAAATTCAATGTCGAGATTTTGATGAATATAGCATGTTTTGAGGCCCTGAGTCCAAAAAAGTGGGTCCCGCAACATAGCCTGTCTGTATTCAATTTAAAGCATGAAGGAATTGAGCTACTAGATTGAAATTTTATATTTATGTTATTTTATTAGTTACAAGTGAAAAAGCCCGCAGAACACTTCCCTGGTCTCATTTTCTCGCTTTAAGCGCGAACAATTGCAAAATTTTTAAATTTTAAATTTTTTCTCACTAATTCCACTCCTTACCACTCTAACTAATCAGCGAGAGAGAATGGTAAACGGGAATATAACGGAAGTGAGTGACTAGAGCTTTAGATTATAGTATGATGATGTTAGGCACCCCTTGACGCGTGAAAATAAGCTTTAGAACAAAATATTTTTTTTGAAAAGAGGTGGGGCCTAAATATATACATTCATTTTTATATAACTAAAGGGGGAATATATACATTTCACTTACTTAAAAAAAATAATTCCCCTTCACTTGAATAGAAAACAAATTAAATTAAACATACATAGATTTCGCATTTGTCACTTGCAAGTTGATGTTCCATGGGAGTTTTGTTCCTTTTCGAAAAGCCTTGCTTGCCTTGCTGTACACGTGGCACCCCGAAACCCTTAATGGGATCGATATAACGACCGGAGCGGGAGCGTTGGGCTCACAGGACAGGTAGCTAGGCTACCTACCTACCTGTCGCCCTGTGCCATTCCGGCACTTATATCCTCATACCCATTTTGATTAAGATGCATGGAATTTTTTATAAGATTGTTAATTCGGTTATAACTACTTCCTAGGGGCTACTGGAATCGATTCACGCCTAATTTGGCATCCTTAAATGAGATTAGATAATACTCTAATAATTTATTCTTTAATCTACAAAATGCACCTGGAAAAGAGCATAAAACAAAAATAAAAAATGTGGTATGACTGGTGATACAGCACACAACTTTCTCTTCAATAATTGAAAGTTGTGTTCTGTGTTTGTCACAACAGATTTTTTGTGCCGACATTTATTTAGTTTCCGCCGAAATTTAAAAATTTATATAAATTCTTCTAATTTTTCCTATTAAGTACAAGAGTAAAGTCTACTTCAAACAATTTTGTGGGCACACATTTTAAAGAGCATCTTAAAAATAATTGATTTATGAATTTTAATCAAATTCGTTAGAGAGAATTTTGAGAAAATTGGACAAAACTGGACAAAGTACATTAGTAAAGTACTAGTACTTTTTGATCGATTTTGTTCAAAAGCTTAATTTCACGTCTTATGAGAATTCTTAACTTAAATATAAAATTTTAACCTTGTAGCTCATTATTTTCATGCTTTAAATTGAACACAGACACCTAGGGAGACCCACTTTTTTGGACCCATGTGTTTTCATTAAAATCTCGACATCAAAATTTTGACATGAATCCAATACTTTCTACATATATATCAATAGCTAAAAGAAAGTAATTATTTAAATTACAATACTATTTTATGCGTAAAATTGTTATTAAATATTTATCAATTTTCACTTAACATCCGCTTTTATTTTTTGCACTAATAATTAATTATTAAGATTTATTTTTTATTTCACTCGACCTTTTAAAATATACTGTTCATTCAAAGATCTTGTTATTTATACTCTGTTTAATATATTTAAATTAAATTTAGTGACTAGAATATAAACTCATTTTTATTACTATTACCGACTATACGTCTCATATATAGTATAATGGTATATCGGATATCACCGGAAATACATGTTTATAGTTTGAGTCCACAGAATGGTCTTAAAAAAAAAAAAAAACAACAACCAGTTATGGTTTAACAATTTTTAAACTAGTAAATTGAATTTGACTTTTATTTTTTATATCTCTGTTTATGAGTTCATCAAAAAAAAACAAAACTTTGTGATGGTAATTTTATTCACTCAAACATTTTTGTGTGTTACCCGAGCTAAGACCTTTTACTTTGAGAGGTATAAATAGCATTTTCAAAATTAATTATTTATTTTTATTTTGAAGCAAAGGAAATTGAGAAATACAACAAGTCAAGACAAAAATAAATCAAAAAATCTGGTGTGACTGGCGCACAGCACACAACTTTCTCTTACCTTCGGTAATCGAAAGTTGTGTTCTGTGCTTGTCACACCAGATTTTTTGTGTCGACATGTATTTAGTTCCCGACAGTATGGAACATGAATTCAGATGTAAAATTTATAAGTATGGGAAAATATTTATATTTTGTTGACATGGCAACCATTTCTCCTATCTTCCCTATGAAATACAAGAGTAAAGTGGTCTTCAGAAGATTTCAATCGCAAAATGAGAATATACATTTGAAAGAGCATCTAAAAAATAATTGATTTTTGAATTTAAAAAAAAATCGTTGGAGCAAATTTTGAGAAAATCGAAAAAAACTGAAAAAGTACATCAGTAAAGTACTAGTACTCTACTCTTTGGCCGATTTCGATTAAAAGCTTATTTTTCCGGTCCCGGGGGGTGTTTAACATAATTATAAAATTTCAACCTCATAGCTCAATTCCTTCATGCTTTAAATTGAACACACACCCACCCACCCACACACACACACACACACACACACACACACACACACACACACACACACACACACACACACACACACACACACACACACACACACACACACAACAAAGACCATGTCGCGAAAACCAGTTTTTTGGATTCAGGGGACCTCAAAACGTGAAGATCCATCAAAATCTCGACATCGAATTTTTGACATGAATCCAATACTTTCTCTCTATATATATATATATTACATATATACATAGGTAAGAGAAAGTAAAGATATTTGGTATTAGTATAGTGAACTAACCTCTAAGGGTCTTCTACTTGAAGTTAGTAGCATTTTATATGGAATGAAGTTAGCAACATATACACTCATCCCCATGAATGATGGTGTTAAACTTCATGGGGGTGCTGCTATTTGTTGCTAACTTCATTGCATACAAAATGCTACTAACTTCAAATAATTAAATTTAAGGATTGCGGTGTGGGTTTCAAGTGTGAAACATTTTGAACAAAGGTTGAATTTATGTGAGTTTCACGAGGGTAAAAAAGTACTTCAAGTAGAATATGCCTTTGAAGTTAGCAGCATTTTATATGCAATGAAATCAGCAACATATAACATCATCTCTATGAAGGATGGTGTCTAATATCATGGGGATGATTGTTTATGTTGCTAACTTCATTGACTATAAAATGTTATTAACTTCACGATCATTAGAGATCAGTTCGTTAGAGTCGGAGCAAGTTCACAGTTCCTGAAAACGATTGCAGAATAAATAGTCGAAACGTTGTATTTTTAATAAATAATTAATACAAAATGTGGTCTATAATTAAACACTCCCATCAAAAAAACATGTATTTGTTTTACATATTTTTATTTATTTATTTTAGAGTATTATCTACAGTTAAGGCTATTTCTAAAGTCAATATTAATAGTGAATAATAAAGCTAAAAAAATACTTCCGAATAAATAAATAGAAACTTGTAATGAAATATCATTTTTTTATTTTATTCAACTTGGTATCTCTGCCTCTTGTCTATTTTTACAATAAATATTTATTAAATTAAATTTTTTAAGTAAATGTAGATAGATCTATGACCCAATATTTCATCTCCCATACAGGTAGCTAATTAAATGAATTTTAATATAAAAGTAAATAATTCAGCACAAAAGTAACGTTAGTAATATTGAAATAAATCCAAGAAATTTATATCAAAAAAATAAACTCTTACGGAACAGTAACAGATGTTAGTAACAACGGAAAATCATAAAACCGTAACTTATAAACAATCACACACGTTTTAGAAAAAAAAAAAAAATTAATAAAATTTGTCATTGCTTTATGAAAACATAAACTTGTTATTATTCTTAATAAAAAATAATAAATACATCGTCGTAAAATATTACAAGAGAATTTTTCAATTACCTGAATAATATTACGACTCTTTAACAAGATATATGTATAATAAAAGCAAAAATACTTTTCCCCTTATATGGTGGCGAGAAAGTAAAAAATATTTATGATTTTATCGTATATTTTTATTTATAAAAACTTTGAATATACTATAGATTAATAGTGATATAATATTCCATTTATTATATAATAATTAATAAAGCTCAAGTTTCCCAAGTGAAGTCTGCATTACATATTTGTAATTGCATAAATGAAGCTGTAATTTTGAAGTTTTTTATAGGTACTTTCTCTTATCTATATACATACATGTATATTAATATATATATATATATATATATATAAAGAGAAAGTATTGGATTAATGTCAAAAACTTGATGTCGAAATTTTGATGTTTTGAGGTCCTTAAGTCCAAAAAAATGGGTCTGTCTCTATGTGTTCAATTTTAACACTCCAATAGTCGCACTCCTAAAAGTAACTTAAATAGTTGCGCTGCATCTGTGAGATGCATATTCGATTTCCGACATACGGTATTCGTTATCTCACAAATATCGCACCAATGAAATAACTTCACTCATTTCTCTTTGACATTTTCAGGAGTGTTATTGAGCTACGAGATTAAAATTTTATATTTATTATTTAAGTTGAGCAAAACTTTGAGGCTCGAAAATAAACTTTTAACCAAAATCGGCCAAAAAGTACTAGTAGATGTACTTTATCAGTTTTTTTTTTTTTTTTTTTTTTCAATTTTCTCAGTCTTCTATACCGGTAACGATTTTGGTTAAAAATCATAAATCACTTATTTTTGTCATGCTCTTTAAAATGTATATTACCATTTGGCTTTCGAAATTGTTTAAAGCACTACTTTTGTACTTCAGAGAAGACATGGTAACAAAATATTTTCTATGTTTAGATGTAATCATCTTGAATTCTAATCTCCATCCATCTTTTTACTTTCTCTTACCTAAATATATTTAGGTCTATATGTAGAGAGAAAAAATATTTGATAAGTTAAGTTAAGTTAAAAATATTTATTCATTATTAGCTTTACATATTGTTTTCCACTTAGGGAAAATATGTTTTACAAATTTGATACAATTTTTGTTTAGACGCTTTAATGGTCTTTTAAACATTGCCCACAGTTTGATGTTTCTTAAATATAAAATCTGTCTTTAGTATTTTTGAGGAAAAATTAAAAAAAACCCCATTCATTTTGTAACTAAACAAGTAAGATATAAAATTTTCTAAAATAATATTTGTATATAAAAATATGTGATTTGAGCATTTTATCTTCCCGTCATTATTGGATTCGGATGTCTGATGAGTCGCCGAGTGTAGCTTTCTTTCAGCCGTTCCATGTAATCGCCGAGTTCGTCCATTTCTAGCGCGTGTCGGATGATTGCGTTGTTTATTCCAGGAGGAGGGAAAGCTATGATTCGTAGTGCCTTGTTTTGGATTCCAGCTAGCAGTTTTAGGTTTGTTGCGCAGGTACTATTGAGAAAGAGTGGAGTGCCACATGTGATTCTGGATCTGATGATTGACTTGTAAAGCAGGAGCTTTGAGTCGATGTCTAGCTGACTTGTGCCCTTTATTAAATGCCAGAGCATTCTTATCGCTGTCCTTCCTGTGTTTGCTATTGCTTTGCAGTGGGGTGTCCAGGTTAGTCTTCTGTCTAGCCAGATTCCCAGGTATTTGGCGCGCGGTTTCCAGTTAAGCATAGAGGGTCCAAATTTGATGACTTTCTTCAGATGTCGTGTTTTATGAGTGAAGAGGATAGCTTCGGATTTTGCTGGGTTGATGGCCTGTTTCCAGTACTTTAAGTAGCAGTTTATTTTCAAAAAAAAAAAAAAAAAAAAAAAAAAAAAAAAAAAATATTTGATTCATGTCAAAATTTTGATGTCTAGATTTTGATGGTTTTGATGTGAGTCCAAAACAGAGAAAAGGTATTGGATTCATGTCAAAAATTTAATGTCTAGATTTTGATGGTTTTGATGTGAGTCCAAAAACAGAGAAAAAGTATTGGATTCATGTCAAAAATTTGATGTCGAGATTTTGATGGTTTTCGGTGGCTGAAATTAAATATATGACACACAAAATCTTATGTGACAAGTACAGAACACTACATTCAATTACCGAATGTTGTGTGCCGTCTCGCCAGATTTTTGTTTTTATATTTAACCCTTCTTGAAAAGTCATTCACCTCAAAAAGTTTGAATATAATTACACTAATAGCAACCAGGGATAATTGTATTAAAGCATTTACGTTATTGATCGCATTCCGAGGTATTATAGTCTTACCTGGAATGTCCGTTCATAATTCTAAATGTGAATATTTGACAAATAGCTGCCAGCAACAAGATAACTCCCAAATAGTTAGTGAGCATGTGATTTTGAACGTTACTGATAAGAGGTGTGTGGGTATTTGACAGTGCAAGATGGCCTGCCTGTCTCAATCAACGTTTACAAATTATGTTCACCCTCGATAGTAAGAAAATTCAAATTAACAGAAAACAATTTTTTTTTCTCCTCTTTTACGGTTAGAGAGAAAGAAAGAAAAAAAAGAGGGACCTCTTTCCTGTCTAATTCAGATCACTTAAAAGAACAAAAAACACACTGACCACTAGAACAAAAAGACTTCTCCAACTCTCTGTCTAAATTGATTAAACTTTCTCCGGAGTTCATCAAATGGATTAGCCTGATGGAACACTTAAATTCTCTATCTCCCTCCCCTCCCCTTTTAACTTGATTCACAAATTTAACATTCCATAAAATTGAGCATTCTGGTAAATACCGACAATAATACTAAACATCAAAGTAGTCGACCGCAACTAATCTGATTAGATCAATCTCTCTGATACTGCAATCTGATTTTACTTCCTAAAAAAAAAAATCTTTCGATTGTATGTTCTCGTTGAAATATTTTGTAAATTAAAATTAAAATTAAATGTACAAATTAAACACTAGGTTATTTTATTTCAAATTATTTATACCTACAAATATTTCGACAATTTCTTGACATCCACAGTAGTGCTTACATTATAATAGATGAAAGTAAAAATATTATACACTAGAGGAAGTGGTACCAACTGCTATACTTCATAGTAACAAGTTTAGCTTAAAAACTCAAAGCTATATAATTAACCTAAATGATATGTATAAGAAATAAAAATACCGTAATTATAATACTCAATTCAAACCAAACTTGTATTATTATATTTTAATAAATGCCCGATGTACCATATAATCTAAAATACCGAAAACAATGGGATTTTAAGCAAATCTAGATATAGATGATATAGATCTATATATAATTGTTTTCGGTTTTTTAGATTTTATAGTACATCGGGCATGAATTTATTAAAATTTAATATTATAATTTGTATCAGCCCTCGGGTTTGGCATAGTTGGTAGCGCCTTGTATACCATACCGGATCCCAGGCAGTCCGGTGATTTTATTTAAGCCATTTGGATACCAAATGGCTTAAATAAGAATGCGTGGACCCAAATATATATATATATATTATACAAACAAATAACGCTTATCGTATAAAGTCTTATATGGCCCAAGTTGCCGCAAAGACTTAAAAAATATATAAACGTAGAATTTTGTCAACACGACCTCCTTTATTTATATTTTGTTGTCATGGACTCCTATCTTTCATATGAAGTACAAGAGTAAAGTGTGTTTCAAAAAATTTCAAGGGCAAAAGAGCATCTAAAAAATTCGAAAAATAAACTGAAAAAGTACATCAACAGAGTACTAGTACTTTTTGACTGATGTTATTCAAAAGCTAAGTGTTACATGCCAGAGTGGTGCCTAACTTAAATATAAAATTTCAATCTCCTAGCTTTTTTTGTTCACAGTTAGACAGACCATTTCGTGGGATATACTTGTTTGGACTTATCAAAATCTCGACATCGAATTTTCGACATGAATCCAATACTTTCTCTCTACACATGTATAGACAAGAGAAAGTAAAAGAATTGTTATTAAGACCATCAACTTTGCCATTAATGAATAATAGGAGATCTTAATGGCAAATCTCATTATTTCTTTATATTTATCCTCTATACGATATAATCTAATAAAATTTTCATTTCCTATTATTTTTCGCAAGGCAAATAAAAATTCTCTAAGAAAATAATTCGTAAAATTGAATAAAAACGTTAATTGTTCATTATTATATTTATTATCTATTGACATTCGATTTTCTACTTTTTAGTATATTTGAGAAAGTATTATTTTTTTTTTATCAAAACAACATTAAATAGTAAAAACTTTTTCTTTCTTATCTTAAGAACTTTTTTTTTTATTAGATATATTCGACCATAGCAAGTTTTGATTTGAGTTTCAAAATCAAATAAATAGATTTTTTTTTTTATTTGAGAGAAAAGAGCCAGTCAGATTTATTTGAACGTTGGAATATATCTATCATTTTGTGAGATCATTAAAAGTTACGCTTTATTTCAACGGACTCTATGAGCCGTATAATAATAATCCCCCCCCCCCCCCCTCTAACTCTCGAAATGGCCGCCGCAACCTGAACCCACCCTTGCTTGCTAGCTAATTAATATATTACTGAAATTACTGGCGCTTGATAATTAATCCTCCTCAAATAATTCCTCTCTCGACTTCACCCCCCCCCTCCCCCCACATACTGGCTTTTACTATCAATAAAAAAGTAACATTTGTAACCAGGATTTTTAATTAATTATTTTATTATTTGAATTTTGTTACATTTTCATTATATATAAATTAATAGGATCGTAAACAGCACGTTACTAGAGATTTTTTAATTAATCGCAAAAATTCCCTGCGTTTTATTTTCTCTCGTTATTTTTAATTTAAAACTATTTTATATATTTAAAAAAATTAAAATTTAATTCTAGACATTACTTTTTAAATCATAACACTATATTAAAATTTTATTTATTAACCTTGTGTAAAATATGAATTAAAAATCTGGTGTGAGCGTCGCACAGCACACAACTTTTTACTTAGTACATTAGAATTCAAGAAGTAACATTTATAAAACATATGTCTTTTTGCCATCTTTTTACTTTCTCTATATACATGTATATGTAGAGAAAAAGTTTTGGATTGATGTCAAAAATTTGATGTCGAGATTTCGATGTCCCCTGAGTCCAAAACAGAAAAAGTATTGGATTCATGTCAAAAATTTGATGTCGAGATTTCGATGTCACCTGAGTCCAAAACAGAAAAAGTATTGGATTCATGTCAAAAATTTGATGTCTAGATTTTGATGGTTTTGATGTTCCCTGAGTCCAAAACAGTGGGTCCCGCAAATCGTTCTGTGTCTGTTTGGGTGTGACAATTTTTTTTATTTATTTGACTGTTGACCAAGAGCTATCCCGTCATTCAAGTTTCTTTTACAAACGAATTACTGTATAGTATATAAAATAACATAGTAATATCAAATACATATTAAGAAATACATATACCAATTACTGTAGAGATTTGGAAAATAATATTATTTATCAAACAAAATTCCCATAAAGCTGTGATGAAATGACAGTGATAGGTTTTTTGAGAATTGTGAGATAGTCTTGTAGGTTTCTAAACTCCGGCTCTATGATTTTTTTGAAATTTATCTCTTTGGTTGGAGTTTTTATTGGCAGTGAAAGGTGGCAGGTGCATAGTGGGGAGGAGATACTGTGGAATCTATGAAGGTGAAGTAGACATCTAGTGCAGGTCTTGTTAGGCTACTGATACTATACAACCAAGGAGGGCCGGGGAGAGCTTTTAGAATTTTGAGAAATGATCCTTTTGTGTACTTTGTGTCACTTTTGTACCCAAAGATGATTTGAAGACTGTGAATGCATCTTTCCAAAGCATTCCGCCATATATATTTTGTCGATATTCATTATTTAAATTTGATATATGTGACACAACTCAAAAAGTGTTTCTTTTGAGAAAATTGCGAAAAACTGTCAAACAAAAAATGTTACAACTAAAAATACTACAGTTAAAAAAAAAAAATTGATCGGCGGACATTGAAGCAAACTTTATTTCATAGTTAACTAATTCTTATTATGACAGAAACACATGTTGAAATACACTTTCTATATAAATATGTAGAGAGAAAAAGTATTGGATTCATTTCCAAAAATTTGATGTCGAGATTTCGATGTCCCCCGAGTCCAAAACAGAAAAAATATTGGATTGATGTCAAAAATTTGATGTCGAGATTTCGATGTCCCCTGAGTCCAAAAGATTTGGACTACAATACGTATGCTTGCTTATCAATTAGCATTCTTCTAATCAATGTTTTTCTTTTATTGCAGATGGCATTGTGAGCTACTCGATGCCTCAGGGAGATGTTCGGCGTTCAGGCTCTAGTAATTGGGAGTTCTTTGATGCTACCTATGACGGATATTGGGATGGTGAATTAAGAAGAGGCCTTGGACAACTCACTGATGGGAAATTTGGCGCGGATGACTTCAAGAAAGGCTTCTACGAGTCCGACCGAAGTAGTGAGTTGCTTTTTCCATTTTTATGCTTGGATAAATCTGGGTAAAATCGAATTTTTTTGGGAAAAGTCAGCTAAAAAAAAAAATCACTCTGAATATCAGTAACCTAGGGACGTTGGTGTATTTATTATAAGCTCCAACATCTTCCTTTCTAAATAATTTACCAAATTAAATTTTTTTTTCATATAAACAGTGATTTCATATTCAATCTATAAAGATTAATATATTTTTTGCCAGGAAAACTATCTTTCCTATGAAGAACAAAAATAAAACAATAAGCAATATCAATGGCAAAATGAGAATATACATTTTGAATAACATCTAAACAAAACATCTACAAAATTATTTATGAATTTTAATCAAAATCGTTACAGTGAATTTTGAGAAAATCGAAAAACACTGAAAAAGTGCATCAGTAAAGTACTAGTACTTTTTTGCCAATTTTGTTCAAAAGCTTGTTGTCACATGCCAGGGATGTACCTAACTTAAATATAAAATTTCAACCTTCTAGCTCTTTTTATTTTTGAGAAATTTTGTTCAATCATCATTTTACAAGACCTACATTTTTGGACTCAGGGGACTTCAAAATATGTATCAAAATTTCGACATTGAATTTTTGACATGAATCCAATACTTTCTGAGTATTGTACTTACGGGTATAATTAAAAAAATTTAATTTAAAGCTTCTTAAAGAGGGATGGAGGGGGAGGGGGAGTTAACTTTTTGATTTTAATGAATCATCATATGAAAATTATTGACTTAGCTTATTATTTTAATTTTTTATTTTTCATTACTAAGAAGTCAATTTGCATTTTATTTATTTAATAATTTCCTCCTTTTAATGCGCAATAAACACACCTGCGAAATAAACACTAAATCATTACTTAGGGAGATTACAATTTCAATTACCTATATTAGATATCAAATCTAAAATCTACTACATATACGTTTTAGCGCAAACTAGAGTAAAATAAATTGATAATTACTACTATATTTAGACAAATGAGTAATAATCTGGGATTGTCCAATTATAGTTAAAATATAACAACAACCAGTGGCGGATTTAAATTAATACCACAATTACATTTGATTATGATTGACACATCTTTTTTTTTCTATTCTTTGAAATTCATTAAGGATTATTATTTCTTAAGTAGATATTTCAATTTCGTTATTGTGTATCATATATGGGATTTAACAAATTATTGATCCAACCTCTCATCTTGTTCATACATAATACATCATCTTGGGTGAATTAGCACTGATTGGTTCACAATCCATTCTCGAGAAAAAAAAAATAGGCCGATATTAAGATTTTTTTGATTGTAAATAACTCGTTCAACACCTTTTTCTTTTATTTACATTTTCATTATCATGTGCAGAGGCATCATTTGGGGGCATTTGCCTCCCTTCATCTCAAGAGTTCTGATCTTTTTTAAATTTTATATTATTGTAGCAGTTATACATAGCTTAGGCGCAAGTCTAGAATACGGCTAATGATTTTTTACTATTTTACTAAACTTTTTTAAGGTTTCTTTCTTTTTCAATCACTTTATTAGCTTAAATAAGAACGCGGAAAGCCAATTTGGACCAAATATCTCAAAAAATAACGAAGACTTTCAAGTCTAACCTCAACAGGCATCTTCTCAGTTCCCGCAGTTGAGTTTCCCCTTTATGCTTATCCTTTTGTTTTTATTTTCTTCCTGGCTGCATGTGACTATTGGTCATTATAGGTCTTAGGACCTTATGCACCCATTCCAAAAAAAAAAAAAAAAAAAAAAAAAATATATAAGAGAAATTGTGAGATAACCTATAAGAAAGGTTTTATACCTTAGAATTTAGTATTTTTTTCTTTTTCGATTACATTTTTAATAATAATAATAATTTATTTCATCTCAAAAATATACATTACGGATACTTGTTCACTATCCAGTTTCCCCACGGCCCTTCTTCACAGCAAAAAGCCAGTTTTAAAGTCTTAAAAATGCTGTACATTGTAATTGAGATTAATAAAATATTTTGCATGTGCATCCTTTTTTCTGACATCGGAGAAAGTTCACTAGTGTCGTCGGCCTTGGTCTCGGTTCAAACGATCCAAAACTATTCAGTTAGAAGCGATTGGATACCACTTAAAAAAATGCCATTTGGGCTTAAATAAAATCATTGGACTGCCTGGGGTCATAACCAGCGACGTAGCAGTAGCATAACTTGGTGAGGGCGAAGGGGGCGGGCACTTGCCCCCCCCCCCCCCCCCCGTCCAGGCGCATCAAGCCTTTGGCGCTTCTCGGTACCAACATAGGCGCCAAGTACATCAGTAAAGTACTAGTACTCTTTGGCCGATATTGATTAAAAGCATATTTTCACGCCCTAGGGGGGTGCCTAATTTAAATATAAAATTTCAATCTCCTAGCTCAATTCCTTCATGCTTAAAATTGAACACACAGACAGACCATGTCACGAAAACCACTTTTTTGGACTCAGGGGATCTCAAAACGTATCCATCAAAATCTCGACATCGAATTTTTGACATCCAATACTTTCTCTCTCTATATATATATATGTATATTAACATATACATATAGGTAAGAGAAAGTAAAAAAGAAGCTTGCATTAATTTTGGCAGTTGAATTCAGAAGCTAAAGATTGAAATTTAAAAATAGTTTTTTTGTTGTGCCTTTATCACTTTAGAGCTTCCATTTCTAATTCCAAGCTTATATTTTTATGCAAATTTCTTGTTCTAAGCTTAGAATAACAAAAAATATTAATTATTACCATTCTCTTGGAATTAGGCCTAATTATCTTGAGTTTTTTTTTCCCTCCTCAAATCTTCCTTAAAGCGATGTCCTTCTAAACGGGTTTCCATCTCTATAATTATCTTTTAATTACTGGTTTTTAAGCGATTTTTGTTTTCTTCACACACATCTTGCTCTATATATGTGTTTATAGCTACTTATTACTTTCTCTTATCTATATAAAGTATTGGACTCAGGTCGAAAATTTGATGTCGAGATGGTAATGATGGCGATGTTTTGAGGTTCTCTCGAGTCCAAAAAAGTGGGTCCCCCAAAATGGAGTGTCCCTGTGTGAACAAAATTTCTCAAGAACGAAAAGAGCTAGGAGGTTGGAATTTTATATTTAAGTTAGGCTCTCCACTGTGGCGCGAAGATAAGCTTTTAACTAAAATAGGCCAAAGAGAACTAGTACTTTACTGATGTACTTTTTCAGTTTTTTTCTTCGATTTTCTCAAAATTCGGTTCAACGAGTTTGATTAAGCAATCAGGATCTAATGGAACTTTGCTGCCAGGAGATTAAATCAAAAAATCTTTTATTTAATTTTTATTCGTCGACGTTTCGGTTGCCAATCACGACCTTCATCAGGGCAACCATTGTCACTACACACGATCATAGATATACCTTTACTATACACGATCTTAGGTATACCTAAGACAATATATCCCCTGATGAGTGAGGGGGGACCGATCTATCTAGTAATCCCTCCCGACGATAACTTTAGGTATACCTATACTGCCTGATACACACGATCTTATTTGACAATATTTGCCCTGATGAAGGTCGTTGGCGACCGAAACGTCGGCGAATAAAAATTATATAAAAGATGTGTTTATTTAATCTCCTGGCTGCAAAGTTCCTGATTAAATCTCCACAGCCATAAAACATTAAATTCATAAAGCAATTATTTTTTAGATGCTCTTTAGAATGTATATTCTCATTTTGCACTTGAAACACTTGTTCTTCATAGGAAAGATAGTCGGCCATCGACACAAAATATAAATTTAACATCTTGAATTCTAATAAATATGTTGACACAAAAAATCTGGTGTGACAATCACGGAACACAACTTTCAATTATTGAAGGTAAGCTGTGATACTGTGCGACCAGTCCAGTCACACCAGATTTTTTCTTGATTTTATAAAAGATATTCCATCTATAAATAGAGTTCACTAATGTATTAAAAATATTTATTTTCATAATATTATTGACAAAATAATCTTTATTCAATTTATCCAGTTCATGTCTATATATTTTTGTAACGGATAATACAAGCAGCTCATCCCCTGTTACATTGAATCGTAAAATAGAGCCCATGTTAGCAATGAGAATCTTAAACCTTCTTTATTAAATAGATAAATATCCATCGCCCCCCTCTCTCTTTTGCTATACAAACAGGCTTAAAGCTTAAACTCATGATTCTGACATCCCTTGTTAGTTACTCAAGGGAGGTTAAAACACATTGTCAAAAGTATAGGAGGAATATAAAAGGAATTTGCAACGTCAACCCCTCTAATAAGGGGGGGATGGCTATTGTTAATTTCAATGAAACACTTGAATTGTCATATGCCATTGAATTCTTTACTTGAAGTAAATTAGAATGTTTCTTGGAAGGGTTTATGCCGTAAAAGGCAATTATAAAAAAAAAATAATAATAATAATAATGTTGAACAAGTGCGATTTGTATCGGTTACGTGCTTAACCCTCTTGCGAATGGATTATTCAATCGATTTCATACAATTACTCAAACCACTCGTTTTTTTTTTAACACTCTCTTACCTATATATATGTAGATGTAGAAAGAGAAAGTAATGGATGCATGTCGAAAATTCGGTTTTGATGGAAAATACATGTTTTGAGGTCTTTGAGTCCAAAAAAAGTCTCCACAAAATAGTCTCTGTCTATGTGTGAACAAAAATCAAGAATAGCTGGCCATACACCAAGAGATAAATCTGTCGGTTTTGACCGTGCCGGTCCAAACGCACGGATTTATCTTTTCGTTAGTGGGCGAGCACGCGCCGGTTTTGACCGCGGTCTAAACTCACGGTCTTATCTTTACGTTAGTGGGCAAGCGACAGTTTTGACCGCCCCTGACCATCTCTTTATCTTTAAATGGTGACTTTTGGAGGGGGCAGGGGAGGATATGTTACTACAAAGAATTTTTTGGACATTTAAAGAAAAAATGTCTCATTTCTTTTAAGGGAAAGGAATATGGCTCAATTTCCCTCTTTTCAATAAAAAGCTTTATGTCCACTTTGCTTCATATTCCAAAGCAGAGAGTCTGTTTTTTTCCTATATGAGAGCATTTTTATTATTCTAATTTTAATTGGCAGGCAAAACTTTGGTCTGTCCGTGGTCAAATCCGTGGCTAAAACTGCGGCAGTCCAAGTATTTAGCCCATACACGTACGGTTTGGTCCGTGGGGGACCAACTATACAAGTTGATCTGCGGGTTTTTCCCTTTACGTTTGTGTGTGATGACAGTTTTAACCGTGGCAGGTTGACCCGGTAGATTGGTCCGCCCCGGTCAAAACCGACGGGTTTACCCTCCGTGTATGAATGAATAGAGTTATGAGGATGAAATGTTATATTTAAGTTAAGTTCCCCTCTGGGACGTAATACGAAATTTTGAATAAAATTGGTCAAAGAGTATTAGTACTTTACTGATTTACTTTTTCAATATTTTGCTTTAACGATTTTCCACTGAGTCCAAAAAAAATGGGTCCCGCTGTATGTGAACAAAATATCTCAAGAACCAAAATAACGAGTAGGTTGAAATTTTATATTCAAGTTAAGTACCGGCCTGGCAAAGAGCCTTTGAACAAAACCGATCAAAGAGTACTAGTACTTTACTGACGTACTTTTTCAGGTTTTTCACAAAATTCGCTCCAACGATTTTGATTAAAATTCATCAAGCAATTATTTTTTAGATGCTCTTTAAAATGTTTATTCTCATTTTGTTCTTGTAATATTTTGAAGCACACTTTACTCTTGTACTTTATAGGAAAGTTAGGAGAAATGGTTACCATGGCAACAAAATAATAAATATTTCTATAAAAAATCCGGCTTGAGAAGCACAAAACACAACTTTCAATTACCAAAGGTAAAAAGAAAGTTGTGTGGTGTGCGATCAGTCCCACCAGATTTTCTTTTTTTTTTTAATCTAAAAAATTCATTCAGAGAGTTATTCTGTTTAAGATCAAGGAGGCTTGTTGCAAATGGCGTTGGTTTAGTCAATTATTGTAATTGAATCTAATGGGACTGTGCTTTGGTCAGTGGGATTAAATCCCCTTCTATACAGAGAAGACCATAAGTTACCTCCAATCTCTCTATTCTATTCACAATCTATTATTATGCTTAAACAATACGGGATTAATTAATGTTCAGAAGCAAATAGGGGGGATCAATCACGTTAAACAAAATTAATTAAAGCCACGAGACTTTGAATCCTATTCGACTTTTGTTTTCATTAAATCTTGTTGTAAATGAAAATATAGGAGATATAATCTTTACTTTCTTTTACCTTTAATAAAGAATGAAAGTATTGGATTCATGTCGAAATTTTGATTTTGATGGAAAATACATGTTTTGAGATCCATGAGTCCAAAAAATTTCGCCCGCAAAATGGTCTGTCTATTTTTCTATGCTTATAAAATTTACATCTTCATTAATAATATACTGGCGGAATCTAAATATTAGGAACCGACCGATGTTTCGGTTTCGGCCAGTTTCGGCCAAAAACCAGCCGAAACCTGAGTTTGAAACGATGGGATGAGACTCGTACACAAAAAAAAAACGTCAAATGAGATTCTCACCTTAAAAAAAAGGTCAAATGATTTTCGCAAAAGGGAAAAATGGAGTGATTGTTAGAGTGTGATAAAAAAAAAAGTCAAAATGATATGAATTTTGTATAGGAAATACAAGTTTCTGTTTCGGTTACGGTTTGAGGCCGAAATTCGGTTTCGGTTACTGCTGAAAATCTTGTTTCGGTCGGACCCTACTAAATATATGTCGTCACATAAAAATCTGAAATAACAAGCACAGAGCACAACTTTCAATTATCAAAGGTAAAAGGGATTTGAGTGTTGTGCGACCAGTCACACCAGTTTTTTTTTGTATTCTGAGGTTAAAGAATTTTCAAAATATTCATTTTGCGCCCTTGCCTTGTTTTACAATATTTTAAAAAAATCATAAATTTATTTGAATATTTCTATGTATAGATAGAAAATATTGGATTCATGTCAAAAATTCATTGTCGAGTTTTTGATGTAAAATATGTTTTGAGGTCTATTGAGAACAAAAAAGTGGGTCCCGCAAAATGGTCTGTCTGTCTCTGAACAAAATATCTCAAGAACGAAAAGAGCTAGGAGGTTGAAAGTGTATATATTTAAGTTACGTACCCCTCTGGGATGTAATACGAAGCTTTTGAACAAAATCATCGAAAATGTACTTTTTTTTTTTTTTTTTTTTTTTTTTGATTTCTCTCAAAATTTGTTCCATCGATTTAAATCTGGTGTGATTAGCACAGAACATAACTTTCAATTACCGAAAGAAAGAGGGAGTTGAGTGCTATGAAACCAGTCACGCCAGATTTTTTTAAAAATAATCTGTTTATAAATTGCTAATTTTTCTTGATTAAATTGTTTAGAAAAGTTTTAATTCAAAATCAAGAAGTCAAAGTAAAATTTTTTTTTTTAAATAATAATTTTTTTACTAGTGGTTTCTTGATGGCTCGGATATTATGATATGAGGATGTGTTGGTATGGGCAGCCAGCCTTCGACCTCGAAACAGTAAAGAGAATTTTTCAAGGGAATACAAAAATTGCTACACTGTCAACTAAACTGACAATTTGACATCATTTATGTTCTGATGAAGAGTGCGATCGGCACTCGAAACGTCGACAGAAAATCTATATTATATAATTCGCTAATTTCCGTCTGTTTGTCTGTCTGTCTATTTAGGCAACTTCCTGTTGGAATTTTGAAACGAAATTTGTTATGCTTAAATAGGACCTTCTAGGAATTACAGGAAAATTATTTTTATCCCGAAATTCCTACTGTATAACTTTTTGTTATTAATTCCTAAAGTTACGATTTCTCCCATAGGAAATGTATAGAAAAATATCTATGTATTCTTTGAAGTTATGTAATCTATATATATATATATATATATAGCGGTGTGTCCGTCTGTCCGTCTGTCACGCTCTGTTTGACCAACTTCCCATTGGAATTTTGAAACGAAATTTTGCAGTCTTATAGAGGACGTTATGGAGAGTGCCGGGAAAATACTCAGGTCCCGAAATTCTTATAACTTTTTAAGTTTATGACTAAAGTTACGATTTCTCTTTCCCATAGGAAATGTATAGAGAAATATTTAAGTATTCTTTGCAGTTGTGTATTCTTTAATGTAAACAAATCCTCAAGCAGGCACTGGGTTGGGATAAGTAGTAATAATAATTTTCTTTTCATAATTAAGAAAAGGCGAGGGTCCGCCGCAGGCGGGCCCGAGTCTACTGGAGGGGGGGTCAAGGCGGGCGAAGGTGATCTTAGATGGTGCAAAAGACTTTAATTAACTTCTTTAGAATAAATATACACGTTTTATTCAAATCTTGATTATATTTTATACTTTTTTCAAAAACATGAAATAAAAAGTTTTTTTAATGGATTCAATTTTCAGTAGGGGGGTAAAAAAAAAAAAAATTTAATCAGCCAACGTAAGACACTTTTTATATTGATGAGCTACCTAAATAATTTGTGATGGTAATATATAAAGTTTAGATCTTTATGATATACTTCAATAGGTAAAAGTTTGTAAAGAGAGTGAGTAACTTTGATATATTTCTTATATATATATAAAGGGAGATTTAAAATTAAAAAACTGAAATCAGTGAGCTTTTCTTATAGCCGACATTAATCTTAGAGTATATGCGCTTGAAAGAATGTTTAATACCAAGTCGCAAGCTCAAAGGGATAATCAAATAGCTTTTTAGGCGGGGTCAGGAGAAATACGAGCCGGAGACCACCCAAAGAGGGTGTCGCAACCGAAATATGATATGGCTAATGATTTTGCGTGCTGGTGGTGTGCCACTGTTGATGACGATTGTTTCTTTTTGTTTTTTGCAGATGGCTGGGTTGGATGGAAGAATGACACACGAAATGGTTCACCGATTGAGATCAAATTTGAATTTGACACTGTGAGGGAATTCAGTGCTGTTCATATTTTCGCCAATAATCAGTTCACCAAAGACGTCATGGTGAGTATTTATAAAATTGTTCTTCTAAATTGCTATTTTTACTCTATGTATAGAGAGAAAGTATTGGACTCATGTCAAAATTTCATGTCAAGATTTTGATGAATGTTTTGAGGTCCCCTGAGTCCAAAAAAGTGGGTCCCGTCTGTGAACAAAATATTTCAAGAATAAAACGAGCTAGGAGGTTCAAATTTTATATTTAAGTTAGGTATCGCCCTGGCACATGATTCGAAACTTTCGAACAAAATCGGCCAAAGAGAATCAGTGCTTTACTGATATACATTTTTAGTTTTTTTTTTCAATTTTCTCGAAGTATGCTCTAACAATTTCTTTCAAATTTTAAATATTTTTTAGTTATGGTATCAAAAACAAATTACGTTTGATCTCATCTTTGGGAAGCCTCGAGTACTAGTACTTTATTGATGTACTCTTTTAGTTTTTTTCCAATTTTTTCGAAATATGCTTTAACGATTTCTTTCAAATTTTAAATATATTTTATTTCCAGTATATAAAACAAACTTCATTTGATCTGGTTTTTGAAAAGCCTCAAATACTAGTACTTTACTTATATACATTTTTAGTTTTTTTTTCAATTTTCTCGAAATATGCTCTAACAATTTCTTTCAAATTTTAAATATTTTTTAATTGTGGTATCAAAAACAAATTACGTTTGATCTCATCTTTGGGAAACCTCGAGTACTAGTACTTTATTGATGTACTTTTTTTTTTCAATTTTCTCGAAATATGCTTTAACAATTATTTTTAAATTTTAAATATATTCTATTTTTCGGTAGCAATATAAAATCGCACTAGGTTTTGTCTTTGGGAAACTTCGAATAGTAGCACTTTACTCATGTACTTTTTAGTTTTTTCAAATTTTATTAAAAAAAAAAAGAACCCCAGAACATTATTTCTAATAGAGTTAATGTAGAAATGTTTTAATTATATACGTTTACAAATTGAAAAATTTCGAAATAAATAAAATAATAATTAAATATATATAATGATCAAATCAAATTCTTTGAATTAATTTCAAAAATATTATGGATTAGTTCAAAAATGATGAATTGATGATTGATTGAATTTTTAGAGCGCATTATGGGTTCGAAGTTGATTGATCGGTTTTCTTTGAGTTATTTTATATATATATATATAAGTTTATGACAGGAGTATAATCAATTCATTTTAGAAAAAGTAATGGTTGTTTCGGTAAAATTAAATTGAATTATTTATGTTCACCTCTCGAGAGATGAAAAAAAAATGTCTAATTAAATTTATTATTAATTGAAACTTTTATTAAATTCAAAATTTACTATAGGGTGATATAACTCTCGTTGTAAATAATAAATTTATAATTACTTATTTAACCTCATTTATGATATACTGTATAACATAGTAAATAAACAATGTTGACATAAATGTTTTAAAATAATAAAAAATTTTAATTTTAATAAATGATTAGATAGAAATTAGGTTTAATTATAATTAAACTAGCTGCCTTCGGCCCCCCTACCGAGCTGGGCGGGGGAAGCTAGGGGAAGGGCTATTTTAAGTTCTATTAAAAAAGTGCGAAAAATAAAAAAAAATGGATATTTTTGGGAGGAGCAGCGAAGAGTTGAATGAACGGGGTCGAGCCCCGCTGATGTCTGTATATCCCTGTATATGCATTTGGAAAATTTCGGGGGGCCCCGGGCCCCTTCGGCCTCCCCCTTATATACGCCCCTGATAGAGCCCGAAGGTTAATAATGCATATTTCTAGAGATAGAAATATTTTTAAAATTTTTACTAACTCCCTCCCCTGATTCGTTTTACTTTCACTTTCATATATAGAGAAAAAATATTGCATTCATGTCAAATATGTGATGTCGAGATTTTGAATTCACGGAATCCGAAAATGGTCTATCTGTCTGGGAAAAAAATAGAATGTAAAAGAGATGAGTTTGATATTTAAATTAATATAAGTACCCCTTTCTCACATGCATCAAGAATACATACCATCTGGCGTGACAAGCACGGAACACATCTTTCAATCACCGAAACTGTGCGGCCAGTCACACCATATTTTTTATTATGTAGAAATTAGATGCTCTTTAAAATGAATATTCTCTCATTTTGCTTTCTCTTACCTCTATATGTATTGATATAGAAAGTATTGGTTTCATGTCAAATATTCGATGTCAAGATTTTGATGGTTATGTTTGTATATATGTTACATACATGTTTTGATGTCCCATGAGTCCAAAAAATTGGGTCCCGCAAAATGGTATGTTTGTGAACAAAATATCTCAAAATATATAGAGGTAAGAGAAAGTAAAATAAATGAGCTACGGAGATGAAATTTTATATTTAGGTTAAGTACCCTTCTGGGACATAACACGAAGCTTTTGAACAAAATCATATCCAAAGTAATACTAGCACTTCACTATTGTACTTTTTCCGTTTTTTTCGAATATCTCAAAATTCTTTTTAACGATTTTTATTATTTTTTTATTTGGTATCCAAATGGCTTAAATAAAATCATCGGATGGCCTGGGATCTGAGCCCTAGAACCTTGGTATACAGGGCAGGCGCACTACCAACTACGCCAAGCCCGAGGGCTCGATTTTGATTAAAATTCGTGAATCAATTATTTTCATTTTAGATGTTCTTTAAAAAGTATATTCTCATTTTACCCCCAAATTTCACCACTACTACTTCCAATTAATTAATCAAAACTCCCGTCTAGAGTTGAAATTAATACTTAAAATTTATACCCACTATATGTTTTATCAAAATAACCAAACTAATTACTTTATTTAAACCCTTCCGAATTAATTAATTTCAAAACTTCCCGATGCTAGAGTTGAAATTAATACTTAAGATCATTTTTGAGACCCACTATATTGTTTTGATCAAAATAGACCAAACTAATTTACTTTATTTGAAACCCTTCGCAAATTAATTAATTTCAAAAATTCCCGTGGCTAGAGTTGAAATTAATACTTAGAGTCATTTTTATACCCACTTATTTTTATTAAAATAACCAAACTAATGTGGTACTTTATTTGAAACCCTTCGCGAATTAATTAATTTCAAAGACTTCCCGATGCTAGAGGTGTGAAATTAATACTTAAGAGTCATTTTTGATGACGCCACTATATGTGGTTTTGATTAAAATAGACCAAACTAATTGTACTTTATTTGAAACCCTTCGCGAATTAATGTAATTTCCAAAGACTTCCCGATGCTAGAGGTGTGAAATGTAATACTTAAGGATCATTTTTGATGACGCCACTATATGATGGTTTTGATCAAAATAGACCAAACTAATGTGGTACTTTATTTGAAACCCTTCGCGAATTAATGTAATTTCAAAAGACTTCCTGATGGGCTAAAGGTGTGAAATGTAATACTTGAGTCATTTTTGATGACGCCACTATATGGTGGTTTTGATCAAAATAGACCAAACTAATGTGGTACTTTATTTGAAGCCTCACGCAAATAAGGCCCTATTAACTATAGTTTTGAATTTTGATATTTACGAGTCATTTTTTATGATAATGAATAATTTTTCAATTGAACCAAATCAATACAGCCAAACTAATGTGGTACTTTATCATATTGATGATTTTTGATAAGACTAAAAGACTAAAAAGCTTAAAATAAAAATAAAATAAAAAAAGATTTTTAAAAAATGCTTTTATTTAAATTGAGCTAAAAAGAGAAATAAGAAAGAAATAATTTAATTGTTCTTGTTAAAATTTTTTAATATTTATGACTTAAAATAAAACGGGGGCGCGAGCCTCGGAATCACTTCGAAGCGCCCCACGCTTTTATTTTAGTCAAATATTAAAAAATTTTAACAAAACAATTAAATTATTTCTTTCTTATTTCTCTCTTTTGTCAATTTAAATAAACTTTTTAAAATTTACTCTTCAAATTATTTAAAGTATACTTTAGATCTACTCTCATAGTATTCTTCATCTACCTCACCTGCTATATGTAAACTTTAGATATTGGTGTTAGGAGTTTATTAAAATTAAAGCATCCCAAAAACCTTGGAATATAAATTTCTTTTTGAAGAATTATCTAAAAGAATATAGGTTTGGTTTTAGAATAAAAAATTCCATTTATTTAATAAATTATGTATATAAATACAAAACTCGCATGAATTTATTTAATTAGAAAAAAAACAAACATAACTAGATATAAAACAATAATAAAAGAAAGTATACTGCATATTTAGAATGGAGGCGAGGTTAAAATCGTGTTAATTTCAGCGATAAATTTAATTAAAAATAGGTAAAAAAAACGCTACTACTTTAATCTCATCCATATTGCGTGTTGAAAAAAAAAAAGGCAAGGGTTGGCTGGCTGGTTGGTTGGGTGGAGTGGCCCGGCCCTCGGGGGCTACTTGGATTGCAAATGAAGACGAGAAGGGCAAAAATGAGGGCCGCCTGGGGGCAGATAAAGCATGCCCTGGCAGCATCCTAATTGGCGCAGGATAAACTAATTATAATCGCGAGGCTGGTTAGAGGGGGGGAGGGGGGTTCGATTCTCAAAGAGTAAGAACTCTCCTCTTATCGCAGATGTGATATCGCTTCGTCTGCAGTTGGCCGGTGCCCACTCAAAGGAGACAATGAATCACAATTAATACTATTCATCGTCTTGATCTAATAACACTCTCTAGTACCCTTTAAAAAATTTTAATCTTTTTTTTTTTTTTTTTTTGAATGACAAATCCATGTTTCTATTAAATTTAATGCTGTGAATGGATTCACAAAGAAGATAGAAGGGGGTGGGGAGCTATTCAAAGAGACAAGGGCAGAACTAGTTACAAATGAACTAGGGCAATCAGAAACAAAGTTTCCAATTGAGCTCGTGTCCATTTTTACTTGCTCTTACATATATATGTATATAAAGAGAAAGTATTGGATTCAGTAAATGTGTATAGATAGCTGGGATTCGTAGATAAAGAAAGAAAACCAGCTTTTTTTCTCTCTTACCACTTCAATTATATAGAAACCGAAATATTTGCAAATAAATTGAAGTGGCGAGAGAGAAAAAAACAAGCTGATTTTCTTCTTCTTATCGTCCTAGAGAAAGTATTGGATGCATGAAAAAATTTGAGATTTTGATGGAAATATGTTTTGAATTTCTTGAGTCCAAAAAAGTGGGTCCCATAACTTGGTCTGTTTGTCAACAAAATATCTGAAGAATGTCGAAATTTTGATGTAAATACATTTTTTGAGGTCCCCTAAGTCCAAAAAATTAGGTCCCGCAAAATGTACTGTTCCTGAATTAAATATCTCAAAAAATAAAAGAGATAGGAGGTTGAAATTTAATATTTAAGTTAGGTACTCCTCTGGGACATAACACCAAGCTTTTGAACAAAATCGGCTAAAAAGTACTAGTAATTTACTGATGTACTTTTTTTTTTTTCCAAAATTCCCTCCAACGATTTTGATTAAAATTCATAAATCAATTATTTTGGGGGTTTCTCTAACATCACAATTCATATAAAACGAACCCTGAGTTTGAAAAGATGAGACTCTTAATACTAAAAAAAAAAAACACCTCGAATGAGATTCGGTATTATAGGGGGGGGGGGTAGTTCTATGATGTGACGTATTATTTGTACAGGGGTTTGTTTGTATATGACTAACTGTGACTGGTGGCCCCCCCCCCGGTGGACTAGAATATCGTCAAAAAAAGGCATGACGTAATATGTGGACGACCCCTAATAGGAAAGATGTGGAAAAAATGGTGATAAAAGCATAAAATATAAATATTTTGCTACGTTTAAATTTTACATTTTGAATTCTAAACTTAATATATGTCTACACAAAAAAATCTGGTGTGACAAACAGAGAACACAACTTTCAATTATTGAATTTGTGTGCTGTGCGAACAGTCACACCAGATTGTTTAACTATAGACTTTTACCTTAATTCTTTACCGAGGTACTATTTAATTTATGAACTAGTCAAAAAAGATTAATTCTAGTATTATTAATTAATAAATAAACGTGAAAAAAAAAAAATTTTTTAACTTTACCAGCCCATAAAATAATTTTTTATGTTTTTTTAAGCGGGACTGAGTGAACATATTTAATAATGCAACTCAATCCTTATTAGTTTAAAAGTAATTTTCAAGTCACTGTTTAAACGTAGTAAATTGTAAAGTAATTCTAACAAAACTCAAAGAAAAGACATTTTGTAAAGTTTCCAGTTAATTCCTAACTGTCAAATTATGAACCTGATGACGGTAACAGAATTAGTTCTCGAAACTTTTGTTGTTATAAAAATAAAATCAAAAGTTTTCTTTAAAGAAATTTATTATTTTTTATTAATCAAGTATTTTTTTTTGTAATTTATGCTATTTCATTTTTATCATAAGCCGAATAATAGAATTGGCACCGGAATTTCGTCACTAGCATCGGAATGGGACTCTTTAAAACTCTCTATCTCTATATATTTTTAAGGGGGTGGTTTTAATTCAAGGGCGGCCCACCCACCTTAGCTCCATCAAGCATGCACTGGGGCCCTTCAGGGTCGGAACTCGCACGGAATACCCAAGTACCCATTCCCGGGGTCCCTTGGGCGAAAATGTTCCCAGAGACTGTGTGACAAGATCAACAGGAGCATCGCTTCTCTCTTTCTCTCGCTTGATTGAATATTCCAGCTCGTTGTTCCTTTTATTTTACTCCTTAAAAACCAGGCCCAGGGATCACTTTTATTTTGTGTATTTAATGGCCGTCAATTCAATTCCTCGATCCGCCATTTTTTATTTAAAAATATTAGATTTCTTACATCCATTGTGAATAATAATAATTTTGACTTTTAAGTATGTTAGAGAGAGAAAGTATTGGATTCATGTCAAAAATTTGATGTCGAGATTTTGTTGGATGTTTTGAGTCCAAAAAAGTAGGTCCCACAAAATTGCCTATCTTTGAACAAAATATCTCCAAAACGAAAAGAGCTATGGGATTGAAATTTTATAATTAAATACATGGGACGTAATCCAAAGCCTTTGAACAAAATTCTGCCAAAGAGTACTAGTACCAACTATTCTTTTCTTATGAAAGTGAGAGATGTTTATATGAAAATTTAATTAGTGGATAAAATTTGTACTTTTTTTTATAGAGAGAAAAAGTATTGAATTCATGGAAAAAAAAGTGATGTCGAGATTTTGATGGTTATACACGTTTTGAGGTCCCTTGAGTCCAAAAAATAGTCTGTCCGTCTATGAACAAAATATCTCAAGAACGAAAAGAGCTATGAGGTTGACATTTTATATTTAAGTTAGACACCCACCTAGGGCGTGAAAATAAACTTTTTAAACGAAATCGGCCAAAGAGTACTAGTACTCTACTAATGTGTTTTTTTCGATTTTCTTAAAATTCGCTTTAACGATTTTGATTAAAATTCATAAATTAATTATTTTTTAGATGCTCTTTAGAATGTGTATTCTCATTTTGACCTGGAACCTTTTACAAGGTGGTTTGGTTAAAACCATAGTGGTTAAAACCTGTTTTAATCCAATTTTGACCAGTGGTTTTTATTGAAATAAATGCTTATATTTCGGGAAAATTACATAATTTCATAAAACATAAATCGTACAGAAATGGAAGATATAAAAAACTGAGCTTAAAAATAACTAAATTTTATATTTACAGGAATTTCGGACCAATAGTTTCAATTAAAAGTTTTTCTCTTTCTATTAAAGTTGTGTTCTGTGTTTGTCACACCGGATTTTTTGTATTTTTTAATTTAATTTAAGACCTTTTTCGGTAGGCCTTTGAGACCCCGTCCCTATTTATTCAAATTGATTGGTATGCTATCCAATACAATTTAAATTAATTCTGTGGTTAAAACCAATTTTGGACGGTTTTAACCATTTTAGACCAGTGCCCTGGTCAAAATCTAAAAAAGTTTTTTTTTTTTTAACCACTCTGCTATTTTACGCTACTACGTTGGTCAGAGGGGTCAGTCAAACTTTGTGTTATGTTATACGTGAGCGTGAAAACCTCGAAGAGACTAGACTCAACACATTTATACCTCAAAAATCAACTCTTTTTTTGTTTTCTTTAGCTGTTGATTAAAAATAGAGACGTGATTGAGTACTCCACACAACATTCTTGAGTTTCTTATCATTACTTCTTAAATATTTATTCTTGTATTGTTATTAAGATCAAAGGTAGATATTTTTTTGATAACTTAATTTATACGTGAAAATTAAAAATTTTTTTTGTTTGACTTGATTTTTTTTTATAATATTTTCAAAAGCTTTAAATTTTTTTTTTTTTTTTTTTTTATTAAATTGCTCCAACTCGTTTTTTAATAATTCACTCGACTTGGTTTCTCTTTTCGTAGAGAGTCCAAACATCAAAAAAAAAAAAAAAACATCTCGCAATTTTCTTTTTACATCAATGATTTCCAATTACGCCTCTGACAGCTCTCCATTGGGACTCAAGGGGGGGTGGGGGAGGAGTTTTGACCCCTCACCCCTTTCTATAATATAAATCAAGTTATAAACTTAATAATAACCATTCTGTTTGGTGTAGAATTCTTTCTACAACTGAACCGTGCCACTTTCCATATGTTTCAAGAAGTTTAGTCCGAGTTTAATCAAAATTAAAGCCATTATTATGGGACAAAGGGAATAGCCGATTTGATTATATCTAGTAATTTGCTCTCCCTTTCACCCCAACTTCTATGCATGGAAATTAATTTATTGAATCTTGTAGATGCGTTAAATCCGAGTAAACAATAATTTTTCTAAAAGATATATCCGGGGGCAGGATTTCTTGTGCGTGTTTCAACGTATTAGTTTTGACAAGTATAAATGTCCGTATACAAGAAAACTAATGGAGCGAAAGATATTGCTAATATAGGCAATAAACGTAGCGGCTTATTCGTGGTATCAATCGCCGGAAATCGTCCACCCCCCCCCCCCTTTCCCCCATGTCACTTGCAAACTCACGTATAAATTTACGAAATATAATAAAGTTACAAGCAAAAAAAAGGGTGTTTGAGTTAACTTTTATCAATATTTTAACCATAAATGGAAATCCGGCTGAATCATTGAAGTTTGCTGGAGCTTCAGATAGAAAGAAAAAGAGAGAGGGGGGGTTGATAAAGAGAGTAATTCTCACGCTTGCTTTGTGTTTTTTTTTTTCTTTTTGTTCAAGTTTTAATCCAAGATCACACTTTGAATGTAAAACTTGGTTTAATCGGCAATTCTCTACCAGAATGTAACAAAAAAGAAAATTCACTATGTAGATATACAGTATCTACTATTTAAAATTTATTTCTCCGTTTTTACTTATTTATTCAGAGAAAGTTTACTATTAAGGCATTTATAAATTATTTTCAAAAAATCTAAAAAAATTAGGTAAATAATGAAAACTTAAAATTTAAATTACAAGGATTAGAAAAAAAAAGTTTTTACCTGTACTGGTTGACGGTTGATATTGACACGTTAATAAGAAAAACTTTAATTTTTTAATAGAGAGGGAATAAAACCAATGGAGAAATGCAGCCTGAAGGGGTTATTTCTTTATTTGGTTAAATCACACAGCTGACGTTTCGGTTCCGTGTTTGAACCATCTTCAGAGCTCAAACACGGTTCAAACACGGAACAGAAAACGTCAGATATAGTGAATTAACCAAATAAAGAAATAACCTCAGCTGCAATTGTCATTTTATAATTCCTCTTATTAATATAACATCTCAGCTATTCCCTAAATTGTTTATGCAACAATCATCCTTGGGAAGAAAAACAATTTTTATTTATTTTTCTTTGTGCAGGATCTTATTTAATAGCTAGACGACTGTAGCGTTCAGACCGTTCACAGTTTCGACTTTTTGAAGTCATCATCGGGCCTATACAAAAATTAACATTTTTAGGCCTAATGATACCTCAAAAGGTCAACCCAGAAAAGGTGAAGGGGAGAAACAGCAAAGAAACTGTATTTTAATTTAGAATGTTATTTGTATAGGCCTGATGATGACCTCAAAAAGGTCGAAACTGTGAAAGTTGTGCACGCTACAGTCGTCTAGTCTATTAAACAAGATCCTGCAAAAAGAAAATTATTAAAAATTGTTTTTCTTATCAATATGTCAATACCCAAGCGTCAACTAGTTCTTTTTTTCAAATCCTTGTAATTTGAATAATCCTCTGGCTGTTTCTACAAATTATAAATTAAATGCCGAAACGTCCGAAGAGTTTATTTAATAATAATAGAGGGCTCTTTTCTATTTGACTGCAATCCTCTTACTTTTTTTTTTTTTTTCCCCCCCCCCCTTCTTTTTTTTTTTTTTTTTTCCTGCCCCCCCCCCCCCCGAGGGCTACTATTACAATTAATCTAATAAACAGCCACGTAATAATAATATAAATTTAAAATCTGGTGTGATGGTCTCACCAAATTTTTGTATAATACAAAATGTAAATTTTATAAACTGAAAAACATTATATTTTGTACTATGGTTTCTATATGAAGCGCAAGAGTAAAGTGTACTTCAAACAATTTCGATAATATACATTTTAAAGAGCATCTAATAAATAATTGATTTATGAATTTTAATCAAAATCTTTAGAACGTATTTTGAGAAAATCGAAAAAAAAAAAAAACTAAAAAAGTACATCAGTAAAGTACTAGTACTCTTTGGCCGATTTATGTTAAATGCATATTTTAACTTCTCAGTGAGGTGCCTAACTTAAATATAAAATTTCAACCTCCTAGCTCATTTCCTTTATGGACACAGAGAGACAATTTTGCGGGACTCACTTTTTTGGACTTAGGTGACTTCAAAATCTCGACATCGAATTTTTGACATGAATCCAATACTTCTCTCTATATATATATGCAAGAGAAAGTAAAAAATTGAGGTTTAATTTTTTCTATATACGTATATAAGAAAGTAAAAATCAATTTTGAAAATGAAAAAATCATTATCAAAAACCTCTATTATCGGTTTTATTGACTTTTTACTCTTTTTATTTTTTTTCTTTCTTTACTTTGATATCTGAGATAAATGTGACAAGTTTAAGTAAGAAAAACTTTTCATTCGTGTTTTTATTATATTATATTTAGTATCCCTGAGAGGGAGAAAAAAAAAAAAAAGGAGAAAGTAAGTACCTGTAGAAGGGGTTCGATCCGTCAATTCTCTACTCTCTATTGTTAATCGAACAAAAGGACCAAAGGAGTGTATGCCGGGCAATTTTCGACCGCAATACGCAAATGGGATGACCCACACGGTATATCACCATCCCATCCCCCCCCAAGCATCAACGGATCGTTTTCTCATTTCAATCAAAATTAAATTGCAACTTTTAACGGCATACTATTCAAAAAAAAAAAAAAAGATGGTCAAATACAGGCAACCGATGTCCGTTAGGCGTTTCTCCCTAAAAAAAAAAAAATCGAGTAAATAGTAATTAATTTCGCATTTGATTCATTCTTTCATTTAAAATATTAAAAGCTCTCGATTTAATTAAATTTGAATCAATGATTAATTGAAATTATATACGTATGTAGTTAGCAACGATTCTATTATTTATCAAATGATAGTATTTTAATAAATACAATTATAATGATCTTAATTAAACGAATTATAATTAATTTAATATATGCAATTTACTTTATTTTTTATAGTCTATTATCAAACAAATAATACAGTATCCTTCCCCCTCCCCCCCTCCCCCTCCCCCGTGACCGAGAAGTTAGTCATTATTATACATATATTTTTTTTAAATACCACGTTTCGGCTACTTATTCTGTAGTCGTTTTCAAGTACTGTTCGCTCTGACACAAACGAACTAACCTCTAAGGCAGCGTTTTCCAAACTGGGAGGCGGGGACTAGTAGTCTAAGGGGAGGCGCGAATATTAGCCACAGCGAGCATTTTTTCAAATTCAGCTAAAATTATTTCTTTTATTGTGACATTTAGGCCACTACTCTAGGACATTTTCAGGGCCGAAGGCGAGAATAAATGAAATTTTCATTCAAAATTAAAATTTCATTTATTCCCGCCTCCGGGAGAAGAAGGCCGAAACGTCACAATAATTTTGGCTGCATAAGACTAAGATTTTTTTTTTTGACTCCACTTTAATATAAATTTATATTTTTTAACATTAAAAACTTTTGATTTTGTATTATTTTACAAAATGAGGGAGGGAGAGAGGCGTCATATGTTTAAATATTTTTAAGGGAGGCGTTGTAACATAAAGTTTGGAAACCACTGCTCTAAGGAACCCTCATTTGAAGTTACTAGCATTTTGTATGCTTTGAAGTTAAACACCATCATCACAGCAAGTGTTTACAAAAAAAGCGGTAAATTAATTAGCTACCAATCTATTTAAATAAAATAGGGACGGGGTCTAAATGGCTTCCAATGCCAAAAGAAGACCTTAAATGAAATTTAAAAAAAAATCTATCTTTCTTATGAAGTACAAGAGTAAAGTGTACTTCAAACAATTTTGAGGGCCAAATGAGAAGATAATTTCAAAGGGCATTTAAAAACTAGTTAATTTTTTTATTTTAATCAATATCGTTTGAGCGAATTTTGAGAAAATCGAAAAATCCTGAAAAAGTACATCAGTAAAGTTCTAGTACTTTTTGGCTGATTTTGTTTAAAAGCTTCCAGGGGTGGTACCTAACTTAAATATAAAATTTCAACCTCTTTTTGTTCTTGAGATTTTTTTTTATTCACAGACATACAGATAGACCATGTTGTGAAAACCACTTTTTTGGATTCAGGGGACCTGGAAAGGTGATATTTTGTTCATAGACACACCACTTTGTGGGACCTACTTTTTTTGGACTCAAAGGGCTTCATAACATCCATCAAAATTCCGACAATTGACATGAATCCAATACTTTCTCTTTCTATATATTAACATATATAAAGGTAAGAGAAAGTAAAAAGCATAATTGTTGGATTAAAATAAGATGATACAAAATATTATTACTAAATTATTTCATTATATTATATAATTGCGTTGAATGAGAAAACTCGTGATTAGATATTAAATCTTGATTATTATATTATACCCAGTATTAATGGAATAATTTAGTAATAATATTTTGTACCATCTTTGTTAAAATCAATTCATCATGCTTTTTATGTAAACACTTGCTGTGATGATGGTGTCTAACTTCATTGCATATGAAATGTTTCTAACTTCACGGAGGTTCCCTTAAAGGTTAATTCACTTGAGTCGGAGCAAGCGCACAGTACTTGAAAATGACTGCAAAATGAGTACTTGAATTTTTAATAAATAATTAATACAAATGTAATCTATAATTAAAAACTCCTATAATAAATAATAATAATAATACAAACCACAAAATCTTTATCAATCCCAATTAAGTGAAATATTAATATACCTAATCATAATGAATTGTCGAAGAATTTGTCGAATATTTTAAAATTTTCTAGTTCACCATTTTAATTCTTACTTTTGATTTCTTCTACAGGTCTTCAGCGAGGCGAAAATCATGTTTAGCGTGGGTGGAAATATTTTGCTGGTGAACCAATCACCTACGGCTATATTGAAGATCGTATTTTCGAAACATCACGTAATATCAGCATCAAATTACATCATCATGTTGGCAAATTTGTCAAATTGCGAATTGTATTTCGCCACGAGATGGATCATGATCAGTGAAGTGACCACTTCTGATTCAGGTAAGTCGAACAACAAACATCCTATTCATCTTTGTTACATTATTTGGGCCATTCAGTCAAGCATTTCTTTCGTTTTATCAAAATCTTCTAATATTGCTTTCAGCCTTTGATTCAGAATAACCAAAGCCCCCCTTGAAACCTATTTGTTTTCTATTAATATAAATCCGTGCCAAATTAAAATAAGAATATATTAAAAGCCACCGGTGTCCTGAGCCTTGCGAAACCGCCCGGCAAGCTCAGGCCCATAAGCGGACCCTGCTTTTCTTGATTATGTGAAAAAAATTATCATTATTTTAATCCTGCTACTTGAATTTTCTTTACATTCGTAGAATACATAAATGCAAAGAATACACAAATGTTCCCACATACATTTCCTATGGGAGAAATTGTAACTTTTAAACTCAAAAAGTTATAGAATTTTCGGGAGAAAAATAATTTTCCTGTAATCTCTGGAAGGTCCTCTTTAAGCATATAAAGTTTG
>JAKCPI010005337.1:0-56590 GCA_023213315.1 Euborellia annulipes | reverse complement strand
CTATTGGGAAATTTAGCATTTCAATACGCTACCTGGTGGCTTAAAGTCGAACTAGCGATTGTAGGATAAACCTTCATACGTTTAACGTGATATAAGGGACAAGAACATTTAAACATCTGATATAATTGTATTATTTAAAAAAAAAAGTTATAACCCACGAGTAAACATTATTGTTAGATTAATAAATAATACATACATACACTAATATATTCACAAATATGAAATTTTCTCCTTATAAAAATAAAAGCAATGTGTATCTACTTTGTGTTTATGGGTGTAAAAGTCATGCATCTAAGCATGAAACAGTTCGATTTCATTCTTTTCCAAAAAAAAAGACAGTATAGTGAAAATTATAAATAATTTTATTGTAGAAGAATCAATCTATCAGATTTAGAAGCCTTCTTTTTAATTTTTGCCTCTATCTTTTTCTTGTTTTTCTCCAAAACAATTGTGCTCGAGCAAAGGCCTCTCATATCGTATTTTTTTAAGAGCTGATTTATGTGGTGCACTCCAAACACATTTTTTGTCTGTACACGTGATATTTTTTAAATCTTCTAAATTATTTTTGTAAGTACAAAAAAAAATTATTAATTTTATATTTAATTACCGGTATTAATTTTTTAGTTAATTTATCATTTATTTATCTTGTATTTATTATTACAATAAAATATTTCAAACACTTTTTGGCTAACATCATATCAGATATCATAAATAGCGGTTACAGAATAAAAGTACAGCCCCAAATGTGCTTGCAGGTACTTCCTAATCCAGCCTTATACGAGCATCCATCCCAATTGTTATTATTATTATAAAATTTGATCATTTATTTCATGAAATTCTTCTCGTAAACTTGTTGTTTGTAAACAGAAAGCAAGAATTTGGTCTGTCATTGAAACTGTCATTACTATTACTCACTTTAAAACATGACCAGGATCAATAATATTGTCTCCACAAATAAAATTTCTATTAGTAAGTGTGGCAGAAGAAAACCTACAAATTTCCTGTATCGTCACACCCATTTTTTATTTTTAATTAAACTTTTTGTCTCATAAAACACGAGTACTTGCGTATCAGCTCAGCCATTCAATCCTACAATCGTTAGTTCATTTTTTGCCACCAGGTGAAGCCACGCCTCTCCCATAGATCCCAATAAGGAATTAGAACGATTGTCACTAGGGAATCGGACTCGAGTACTTCAATTTTTTTAACCAAAAACCCCCCACCATTTTCCCTCGGTGATAGAAACAACAGATGAATGATGGTTTATTAAGTATAAATTATAATAACATTTTATTATTCAATCTTTATTAATGTTAGAACATTTTTTATTGAAATTTATAAATCAAACATCGTGACATGTATGATAATTATCTCACTTTCACTCACACTCACACACGATTCACGACATGTCTATTTCGGAAACTTAGGAACCAATTAAAGGACTTTCACAATAACCAATTTGTAGAATATATCTATTGTGGGGTCAGAAAGTTTCTTGTTAAGCCATCTGGTATCCAAATGGCTTGAATGAAATCATCGGACTGCCTGGGTCCGAACCCGCGACGTTTGGTATAGGAGGGGAGGCGCTACCTACTACGCCAAACCCGGGGGCTTCTACTAACCTTGATTCTATCTATTATAAAGATTTTAATACAAAATATTTTTTTTGTATCAGGAGATTAAAAACAGACAGGAGTGTTCCTATTCAAGCTGATTTGTGCTGCGATCTTGCGGAGACGTTTAGAATTATAAGTATAATTGTTAAAGTCTCCACAAGAGTGCAGAACAAATCAGTTATTTTATTCTATTATAAAGATTTTATATACAAAATAATAATTTAATTACCAGGGAGATTAAAAACAGAAAGGAGTATTCCTTTCTTTTGATGACGTCACTTTTCGCGCCAACACACTCCTCTACTATTCTATTCTCCTGTTACAACAGATCTTATTTTTAATAAAAATGTATTAAAATAAAATAAAAAAACGTATGAATGAAGTAATTAATTAATGATTGATTATGTTTATTTTGTTTATTAAAGCTTTTGTGGTTTTAATTATTATTATTAGTGGAATTTTTAATTATAAATCACATTTTTGTTATTAATTATTTGTTGGGTAGCGAGGATGCAGCCAAAGAGGTTTTGGACCAAAGAAAAACAACAATTCCAATTGAGACGTTTCGGCGAAAGTTTTATTTTGCCATCTTCAGTCCTTCAGGCTACATGACAAATTGAAAGAGATTTTCTTTTTTTACAAACGTATACATATGAAAATAAATAATAAATTTACATATATTTACTTACAATTTTTCATGTACATATTCATTATGAACATATGTCATTTGGCCAAGTCGGTTTTTTAAAATTTCTACCACGAGGGCAATGGCTCAGAGAGTTTCGAAGTATTAAATGATTAATTTTTTTCAATATTTCTTTATTATAAATAGTTATATAAAAGTGATTAGTCTATTTTTACCCATTTTCGTTTTAATTTAACAGTTCAAATTGTTCTTTATTTAATAATTTACAAAATTAGAAATTTTGGCTGCATCCTCGCTACCCAACATTGCAATATCTACAGCCACTAACTCAATTCTCACTATTAATTATTTATTAAAAATATAAATACTGTATGTAAAACGTTTCGAATGTTTATTCTGCAGCCGTTCTCAAGTACTGTGTTTATTTTATTATAATATTTTCCCCCCAGAAAACCCCCCACTACACCCACCCGACACTTTTTCATTTTTTTCGATTTTCTCAAATTCTCCAACGATTTTTTTTTAATTCAATCAATTATTTTTTAGTCTCTTAAAAATTCTCATTTTATTGAAACTTCTGAGACCCTTTACTCTTTACTCCATAAAGATAAAATATAAAAAAACATTTTCCATATTAAATTTTCATCTACCACACCCCCCCACACAACCTTATTTTAAAATAATTTCTTTCAACAATATTGTTGAAAAATAAGCAAAAAAAAAAGAAAGCATTTGTATGCCAAATGCCGAAGGAGTAGATTCGCATAAAATTTATTTGTCCATCCTCAGTCCGTACTACACAACGTGGACGAATAAATTTTACCCGAAACGTCTCCTTTGTTTGGCATTTGGCCAGAGGCGTACCGAGGCAGTTGGGGGCCTGGGGCAGCACTAGAAGAGGGGGCCTTATATTGAATTTTTTAAAAACCCCAAAAAAAATTTTAATTTCCCCCCCCCCCCCCGGGACCATTTATTTTTTTTTGGGGGGTACTCATTTTTAAATATCCTTCTCCTCCATACATAAAAATATTTTTAAAATACCGTATATCCCTGAACCCCAAGGGTCCCGGGACCTCCCGAAGAGAAATTTTCATTAAATTTTGATTTTTTTAACTAAATTTTTCGGTTTTTACTTGAGCCCTGAGGGCCCCGGGTCCTCACAAGAGAAATTTTCATTAAATTTTGATTTTTTAACTAAATTTTTCGGTTTTTATTTGAGCCCTGAGGGCCCCGGGGCCTCTTACAAGAGAAATTTTCATTAAATTTTGATTTTTTAACTAAATTTTTCGGTTTTTATTTGAGCCCTGAGGGCCCCGTGGCCTCTTAAAGAGAAATTTTCATTAAATTTTGATTTTTTAATGTAAATTTTTCGGTTTTTACTTGAGCCCTGAGGGCCCCGGGGCCTCATTTCATTAAATTCCTAAGAGAAATTTTCATTAAATTTTGATTTTTTAACTAAATTTTTCGGTTTTTATTTGAGCCCTGAGGGCCCTGGGGCCTCTCAAAGAGAAATTTTCATTAAATTTTTTTTTTATAAATATATGGGGGCCTAGCCGGCACGGGGCCTGGGGCGGACCGCCCCCCCCCCCCTCGGACGCCACTGGATATCAATTAATTTGTAATAAATAATATTTGAACATTAGTTAACATGGCCTGCGCGTCTGTTAATGCGACGGTGCCATTTAAAAATCGGCCGCCAGAAATTGGCTAGCTTCACCGTGCTCATTAGAGCATTTTGATCTTCGGATATAATCTTTGGTAATTTATCATATAAATTCAAATTACATTTTTTGTATTGGGATCTCTGGGAGAGGCGTGGCTTCACCTGGTGACAAAAATTTTTTTTATGAACTAGCGATTGTAGGATTGAATGGCTGAGCTGATACGCAAGTACTCGTGTTTTATGAGACAAAAAGTTTAATTAAAAATAAAAAATGGGTGTGACGATACAGGAAATTTGTAGGTTTTCTTCTGCCACACTTACTAATAGAAATTTTATTTGTGGAGACAATATTATTGATCCTGGTTACAGTGGCGTAGCGATGGGGGGGCAAGGGGGGTCATCATGCCCCGGGCGCTTCTCACAAAGGGGCGCCAAATGGTCCGCAAAACAAAAAAATTGTTGGATAATTTTTATTTTTTTATAATTGATTTCTGGAAAATATATTTTAAATTTAGTGCCAGTGTAATATAATAATTTTGTATGTTTTACATATAATATTATATGGTTTTCGAATGGGGGGGGGCGCTAAAATGGTATTGTGCCCCGGGCGCGAGTTAAGCTCACTACGCCACTGCCTGGTTATGTTTTAAAGTGAGTAATAGTAATGACAGTCCAAATTCTTGCTTTCTGTTTACAAACAACAAGTTTACGAGAAGAATTTCATGAAATAAATGATCAAATTTTATAATAATAATAACAATTGGGATGGTTGCTCGTATAAGGCTGGATTAGGAAGTACCTGCAAGCACATTTGGGGCTGTACTTTTATTCTGTAACCGCTATTTATGATATCTGATACGATGTTAGCCAAAAAGTGTTTGAAATATTTTATTGTAATAATAAATACAAGATAATTAAATGATAAATTAACTAAAAAATTAATACCGGTAATTAATTATAAAATCGCTAGTTCGACTTTAAGCCACCAGGTAGCGTATTTTTTTTTTTCTTTTTAAAAAACATTCACACTTTTTTCTCATTCACACTCACACTCACACACACATTCACACTGTCTTTTCGGCAGCTCAGGCCATATAAGACATTTACGATAACCGTTATTTATGAATTTATATATATTAGGGTCCAGGCATTCTTATTTAAGCCATCTGGTATCCAGATGGCTTAAATAAAATCATCGACTGCCTGGGGTCCGAACCCGCGACGTTTGGTATATGAGGTTAGCACGCTAACCTCTACACCACCCCCGTGGGCAGGTAGCGTATTGAAATACTAAATTTCCCAATAGGAAGAACAGAAAATCTTTATATTTGATTTGTGCTGCACTCTTGTGGAAACTTTAAAAATTATACTTATAATTCCAAAAGTCTCCACAGGGTAGCAGCACTAATCAGTTTGATATATCCTCTTAATTTATATGATAAATTTCCAATGATTATACCCGGAGATCAAAAACAGAGAGGAGGTTATTTTTTTTTATATATAATGATGATTATTTATAAAATGATTATTAATTAATAAAAAAACTTTGATAAAAAAAAGACAACAGCGCCTCAATTGGCGTATGAATGAATTCTTAGTCCCCCTTCCCCTCTCATCCTTACCCTCCTCATCCCTTGCTTATTATTATAATTCCAGATAGGTTAATTAAAAAATTAACCTAAAAAGCAAATATGCACTAAATAAGAAAAATGGTGAAAAAAAAAATTTGTAATGCTCTTTCAAGCATGATAACACAAAAGAAGATGGATATATTGAATGTCTTCTGAAAAATTTTATCTTATCTACTATCCTTTAAAGATAATTCTCGTAAAAAGGTTGAACCTTTTTTCATTATGAAAGCTTTTAGCGAATATCAGTAAAGGAGCTAGGTGCTAGGGTGGGTGTAACGGTTATCCAGACCCGCAGACAGAGGGGGTCAGGAGGGGCTAGATCTCCAGGGCCCGGGCCCCCTCGGAGCGCTCCAACCATAAAATTTTAATAAATAATAATTTTTATGAAATTTTTTCCTTAAGGGATCCGAACCCTTTAAGGTGCGCGTCTCGGAAAACCGTTAAAACACGATTGACTCGAGGCGGCACCAGATGGCGTTAGTGTTCCCCCATTAGAATACACGCAACTTGGTCCATTTCATTCTAGACTTTCCAGCTAATTAATTAAAGGCAAAAAATTAATTATTCTTTAATACAATGATTACTAATTTAATTATCTATAAGATATAGAGCTCCTTTTTTTAAATATCTTTTATTTAATGCGATTAATCTAAAAAAAATTTTTTTTTTTTGAAAATCAAAAAAAGGGCTTCTATAAGTTGTAGATATTTTAAATAGCTTTAATTTAAAAAAAATCGATAGCTTCAAAATTGTGGCCGCTGGAAAGTCCCAAAATTAGCACCCCGAGACGCGCACCTTAAGCTCAAATCTTAAGATAAGGGCACACCAAGTACCAGATTTTTTTTTCTAATTTTTTCCGAAATTTTTGCTTTAGCGATTTCTTTCAAATTTTAAATATTTACTACTTAACATTATACAAAACAAACGCTAAGTCTTGTTTTTGGAAAATTTTGTATAACCGGGGGGAATCTGTTTTTTTATATTTTTTCCATTTAAGAGAGTGAGTAGGAGCTCCTCTTTTTCTAAAAGATCTTTCTGAACAAACCATTTATAAATATTTATATACCGTATATTATTAATAAACAGTATAAATACCAGGGTCTAAATTAGTTTAGTCCGAAACTATATAATTTCCAAATAAAACAAAATGAATGTGAACTAGGTTATATCAGACAACAATGCTCCAAATAGAAAAATACAAGCAAGGAGGAGCTTCAGACGTGGACCAATCAAAACTGTGTCCTGAAAATAGTTTGTTTACTAGTTTCTGGCCACCCTGTGTATTTTAAAGACCTTGGTATAACCGAGCTCCAGCTCGGTCATCCCGGGAGTAAAGAATTTATTTTGATTCTCACCAATCAGTGGCGTATCCAGGGGGGGGGGCAGGGGCCGGCCCCCCCCAAAGCCTTCTCCAAAACAAAAAATTACCTATTGTTTTCCCTAATGATTTTTGTTTTTTTTAAATAATTATTTTATTAACTCTCATAAATTCTAAAATCTAACAAAAAACTTATAAATAATTGAAAAAATCTCTAATATTTATGATTTTGTATTAAAATAATTTTTTATTTCAAGAAAAAAAAAATTTTTTTATTTGTTTTTTATTTATAATTATTATATTATCTAAAAAAAATTTCTCCACTTTAAGTTTCTTGGAGAAGGGGGGGGGGGGTTCTTAAAACTTTTGGGCCCCCCCCCCAAGCAGAAATCCTGGCTACGCTACTGTCACCAATTCAGTATATTATTTAAGATATCGCAAAGATGATTGTGAATAAAATATCTTCAATATTATATCTTATTATTTTTAAAGCTATTTAATAAATGTTTCCCCCCCCCCCCCCCCCTAATAATTGTCAAAAAATAAAATGAGTTTGAAAAATATATATTCTCGTTCGGTTATTTCCGGTTGTCATCGGCAAACTTCGACACCTCCTCTGTATATTTATAAATTTTCTGTAAAACCCAACATAGAAAAACTTAAAAGAAACTAAAGCCACAGCTTAAAAAAGTGTCTTAAAAGATTTTAAAAGCATTAAAAATTTATCAGGATAATATTCACTTTAAAATACCCGATTAAATTTTGTAAGTATTATAATTATTTTTGTTCAAATAATTTCTTAGGTTATTTTCTGGACGACTCCAAAGTGATAGAAAGAAATTTGTTCAAAGAAGAATGCGGAGACATTTATTTGAATCTAGATACGATTAATATTATGAATATACCTGTAAATGAATTAAAATTAATCTATTAATTGATAAATATCTTGGTTTTGGAGAATGCTTGGAACATTTAATTCTTCAACACTTTTTTTCCTTTTATTGAATTTAGGCATTTGCTTTTTGCAAGGTAGATAACCCATATGACGCACACTTAAATTAATAATTTCAGGGTTTAAATATTAACAATTGAACGTTGTTTTCTGGGGGCAATTATTCAAAAAGTCCATAAAGCCATTGTTCATAGGTCACTTTACATTAGCGAGTTTCTCGTCTATTTGCTATTTCTAAATCATATTTTGATTTGTTTTTAGGATCGTCATAGCAGATGAGTTGTTTATATCCTGTGGACCTGTTGAAATATAATTTTGGTAAATATTTTAAATACAATAATAGGATTTTGTAAGAATCATTTTATACTGTTGTATTATTCGATTAATGGTATAACAAGAGGATGCAGCCAATAATATATATATAATACTGTTGTATTATTCTCCTAATATTGCGTTTATATTGTGATGTTATTGTCTTGTGTCTAGATTGTCTCAATACTGTTTTGTTTATATTAATTTTATAAATGTATTGTATACCTTGTAACCATTTTTACCCCAATAACTGTTGACTAAACGAACAAATAAGAAAAAACTGGTGGGACAGCTTGTCACATCAGATTTTTTGTGTTGAAATATATTTAGTTTCCCATAGCACCATACCACTTGCATTTCTTGAGTAAAAATCTGAAATACTACTTCAGTAAAGTGTGCTTCAAACAATTTTCAGGGCAAAATTAGAATATACATTTTAAAAAGCAAATAAAAAATAATTGATTGACGAATTTTAATCAAAGTCATTAAAGCTAATATTGAGAAAATAGAAAAAAACTGAAAAAGTACGTCAGTAAAGTACTAGTACTTTTTGGCCAACTTGGTTCAAAAGCTTCGTGTCACGGGCCAGTGAGGTAGCTAACTTGAATATAAAATTCAACCTCCTAGCTCTTTTCGTTCTTGAGACTTTTTTGGACTCAAAACATGTATAGGCCTATCCATCAAAATCTCGAATTTTTGACATGATCGCAATACTTTCTCTCTATATATTACATATATAGGTAAGAGAAAGTAAAAATACTCAAAGTTTTTTTAGTAATCCCTTTTTTTGTTTGTTTACTAAGCATTTGTTAGTTAATTAGGTCCTATTTAATTAGTGAGAAATTCAATTCATACGACCTGTTCTTTATATTGAATTTCTCATTAATTAAAACAGGCTATTTTTTGTGTTAGTTTTTTGTTTTGTTTTATCTCAAAAAAAAATGCCATTAGGCTTCCTATCTCTCCTGAGAAAATGCCCTAAGGGGTGGAACTTGAAGGGTCTCTGTCGAGGTTTCCTATCTATAAATGTATCCTTCCCTTCTATGTTCAGTTTTTTACTAGATATTGACGAGGAAACTTGAAAAAGAAAAAAATGATTTATTTTTATCTACTTAATATTTTGTTATTTCTTTCTGTTTGTTGCAAGGCACGGGAAGTTCGATGGTTTTTAGGCGGACCCTCGAGTAGTTCAGCAGCTGGTCGAGGGAGTAATCCATCTGCCAAGACTCATTTTGTACATTTAACACAATATACGACTGAAGTGTTACCGGCATCTTGTGTCCAAGTAGCGACTTCTCTCCCACCATGTCGAAATATGCGTCAATTGATACATCCGGAACCACCATCCCAGTAAGAATTTTCTCTAGAAAGATGAGTGATTTTATGTTATAGTAATTCTTAATGCTTCGAAATTTATTTTTATTAATCAGCATGAAAAACTCTTTTTCGAACTGCTTCTCTAAATCAAATTTCCGTTTTATCGTGATTTAACTAACGTTTTGACTAAATTTTATACTATGCCTGGGTTAATTTACGTACGTACATTAGGTAATTAAATATATTTAAATATTTTACATAAGGCCGGGGACAAAACCAGGCCCGCAGACTGAGGTGGGCTATATTCCCGGAGCCCGACCCGAGCCCCTTTGCCCTCCAACCATAAAATTTTAATAAAAAAATAATTTTCATGGTTGAAAATTCAATTAAAAGAATAATTTTCATAAAATTTTTTTCCTTAAGGGACCCGGACCCTTTAAGCTCAACCCTTGGAATTATAATTAAAAATAAAGGGTCGGACTAACTGTAAGCCGAGCGCACAACTTTGCCCTATGCAATAAGCTATCCACTCATGCTAAATTTTCAAATTCAAATAATTTTTTAACAAATTTATAATAAACAATAAGGATACAAATATTCTAGAGCTGTGGTTCCCAACCTGGGGGCGATCGCCCCCAAGTGGGCGATTTCGGATATCAGGGGGGCGATAAATAAGCGGGGGGGGCGATGAGTATTCAAAGGGGGAAAAATTATTAGAGTTAACTAAAATTTAAAAGAATAAATCAAAGAGAAAAATCTCCTATTTACAGGATGGTCAGGAAAGAAGAGGAAAAAATATTGTCATAAAAATAAAATAGTCTGAAGATAATTCCAATCTAGAATAGAAACGTCCCAATCTAGAATTGATTAATAATTTTTGTCATTTTTGTTTTCATTAAATAAAGATTGACCGAAAAAAGGTCCATTTTTGTTATTTTCTTGATAAAAATAAAATTATTATTAGATTTTTAAAAGGTTACCCCAGGGAAGAAATCAGACAAAAATTTAATCAATCTTTATCTAATTTTTAATTTCGATTGCCGACGTTTCGGACGCAAAACGCATCCTTCCTCAGAACAACAGGTAGTATCATATCTGTATTTTACTAACTACCGATTGTCCTGAGGAAGGATGCGATTTGCGTCCGAAACGCCGGCAATCGAAATTAAAATTAGATAAAGATTGATTAAATTTTTGTCTGATTTCTTTCCTGCTTCCATCCTACTCATATTTGAAAATTTCAACGCTTCAGTCACTATTTCTGCAGGTGTTGTATTTTTTCACTTTGAAAAGAAAACGTTATCTGAGGAACTTGAGTGACTCACTTTGAAATAAAGTACTTTTTTGTTAAAAATTTTAAATCATGCAATGAAAATGAAAAGGGGGGGGGGCGGATAGGTGATAGACAACCTCCAGAAATGGGCGTTGGGCCAAAAAAGGTTGGGAACCACTGTTGTAGAGCATTTTACTTGAGAGGAAGTCTAGTTTCTGGATATATAAAAAAAAAAAATTATAGGTGATGTAAGAAAAAAATATTGTTTTATGTTTGCAAAATTTCAAAACAATTGAATAAATAGTTTTTGAGTTTTCGTTGACGAAAAAAATTACCACAGACATACACACACATTTGGCATTTGGCATCCAAAGGCTCTCTTTATTTGCTGCCCCTGTACTTGCTCTTTTCCATTCCATAATATAGTGACGATTAATTTGTTAACTTTTCTCTTTTTTAGGATTTTATCGACTGCAGCACCTTCACTCTATGAAACTAGTATGTATGATGGTTGGAGACCTTTGAAAAGTTCTCTACATTTTGATGAACCTAAGGAGAGTCCTCGTGGAAAAGCAAGTTGGCGATCCCCAACTCCGTTGCCTAATCGTCGGCCAGCTTCACCACCTATAACCACTACTCAGGAACCTCCTGAGACTTGGGCCGAATATTTTGGTTAGAATATTTTATTTTTGTTAATCAAGGAACATCAAGGATTCCTAAGACTACATTTGCATGCCTACCTACTACTAAAAAGGATTTAATCCTCCTGGTCTCATTAAACGCCTTCTATTAGAAAAATATTTTGTTTTAAATAATATTTATATTAGGTTTGTTCGTTTTTAGTTCAGTGGGCGCCCGAGGGCGTTCGGCGCATGCGTAGTGAGAAAGATCACATGTGCAGTAACGAAAATAATACTCCTTTCCTTAATGCGCATGCGCCGGACGCCCACCAAGCTAAAAACGAACAAGCCTATTAAAATACATCAGGAAAATGAGTACAGAGCAATCTTGATAAAACAAGATTCTTTGGAAAAAAATTTTTATTTTTTTACGACTTATTACTGGACCATACATAGAAAGATACTTTGTTTTAGTGAGTTTATCGGTTTCAGTTCGTTTTCTGTCCTTCTTAAGGACACAGGGGTGGACTCCATAAATGCTTCTTTTCACTCTTAAGTACACACGTTTAGGAATGATGTATGGAGGAAAGAAGCCTGGAATTGATTAATTAAACTACTATTTAAAAAAACCTTAATCTTTTTGCGCTTACTTCATTTATTTGCAGATTTTTAAATGTTTAATAAAATTGTCGTGTTTCTTGGAATAAACAAATTATCTGTTAAATGTTATATATAACAATGAAAATATTAAAAGAAAATGTATGATCGTTTGATATTTGAAGTAAAAATCGAAAATTTGACAACATGATAACTACTAAAAATGCCCGTGACCCGTGTCTCAGGGAGAAGACATTAGCTTCTCGTGCCTGGGGTCCCGAGAGAAAAATTGATTTCATTTGAATTGGCTACCAATCATTTGAAAGGGGATGAAGTCTAAATGGCTTTACATTTTTTTTATTGACACTAACGAATTCTTGCCCTCGGACTTGGTGTAGTAGCTAGCGTGCTGGCCTTCTATACCAAAGGTCGCAAGTTCGGATCCCAGGCAGTCCGATGATTTTATTTTGGCCATTAAATAAATATGCCTGGACCCCAAATAAATATATATTATTAAATAACGGTTATCGTATAAAGCCTTATATGGCCTGAGTTGCCGAAAAGACCGTGTGTATGTGTGTGTGAGTGTGAGTGTGAATGGTAAAAAAAAATGAATTCTTTTTTTTTTAATTGTTCGTTAATTAGCTGGGCATACACGGAGAGGTAGAACTGTCGGGTTGGACCGGGGCGGTCCAATCTGTCCGATCCGCCACGGTTAAAACTTTCGTTAACAATTTGGCTTAAAAAAGTGGAGAGTTTGATCTGTCGGGTTGGACCGGGGCGGACCAATCTGTCGGGTCGATCCGCCACGGTTAAAACCGTCATTATCAATTTCGCTTAAAAAAACGGAGAGTTTGATCTGTCGGGTTGGACCGGGGCGGACCAGTCTGCCGGGCCGGCTAAAACCGCCACGGTTAAAACCACCACGGTTAAAACCGTCATCACTCACAAACGTAAAGGAAAAACCCGCAGATAAACCCGTATAGTTGGCCCGCCACGGGCCAAACCGTACGTGTATGGGCAAAATCTTTGGACCGCGGCAGTTTTAACCGCTGATTTGACCAAATCCGTGGACTTTCGTCTTGACGAAAGTTTTGCCTGCCGACTAGACAGATCAAGTCAAGAATCCATTGGAATTTCCAAGAAAATGGAAATAGAAAATTATTTAAAAAAAAAGTAATTAATCCTTTCTTCTCCTTTAAATAAAATCTTTAATTATCTGATTCTGAAGCTGCCAAAATACGATTTAAGGTTCCCTGAGTCCATTTAAGTAGTTTTTGGAATGATGTCTGTGTGTATGTCTGTGGTATTTTGCACACATAAACTAGATGTAAAGGTCAAGAACTGAAAAGCTTTTGGTAAACATCGGACCATTAGGGGGCGCTTTAGAAAGAGGGCCAATATTTTTTCTTACATAACCTATAATTTTTTTGTATATTGGGTCATTCCACGTCAATTCAACCAGGCCATTTCACCCATAATCTCAGATTTTTATGAAACTTGGTATGTTTGTTCTATATATAGAGATAAGTAACAGCACCAAATTTCAATTTTTTATCTCACTTAGTTTTCGAGTTATAGCACTTTAAAGTTTTGATTTTTCACCTTGCGCGGCTTCGATAATGCCAAACAAAATGTGACAGGGAAAAGAAAATAATTTCTCATTTATCATTTGACCACCAATCTTGATGAAATTTTTTTGGTAGGTTCTTTAAACAATAAAGAATTAGAAAAAAAATATATCACGAATCTAAGTTAATCCTAAAATATAAAAAAAAATTCATATTGTTGATTTTTTTAGTTTTGAAAACGCAAACATGGTTTAGCGCTAAAAGCCAATATCTCCAAAAGGGAATGAGATTTTCAAGAAATTTTTTTCTAAATAATCTACATGAAATGGGCTTTAATTTAGTAAAATAAAAATTTTGTGTATTTTGTTCCCTCTATTTCTAAAGTCCATTGAAAGTTTCAATATATAGTTTTACATGTTAAAAAAGTTTCAAGGGCAAAATGAAAATATACATTTTAAAGAGCATCTAAAAAAGAATTGATTTATGAATTTTAATCAAAATCGTTGGAGCGAATTTTAAGAAAATTGAAAAAAACTGAAAAAGTACATCAGTAAAGTACTAGTACTTTTTGGCCGATTTTGTTCAAAAGCTTATTTTCAGTGTCCGGGAGAGTACCTAACTTAAATATAAAATTTCAACCTTCTAGCTCAATTCTTTCATGATTTCAAATGGACACTGTGTGTGTGTCTGCTTAAAACTGAACACAGACGAAAACACAATCAATTCAATTGAAATCATGAAAGGATTGAGCTAGGAGGTTGAAATTTTATATTTAATTTAGGTACTCTCCTGACACTCAAAATAAGCTTTTGAACAAGATCGGCCAAAAAATACTAGTACTTTACTAATGTACTTTTTCAGTTATTTCCAATTTTCTTAAAATTTGCTCCAACGATTTTGATTAAAATTCATAAATCAATTCCTTTTTAGATGCTCTTTAAAATGTATTATTTTCATTTTGCCCTTGAAACTTTTTAACATGTAAAACTATATATTGAAACTTTCAATGGACTTTAGAAATAGAGGAACAAAATACACAAAATTTTTATTTTACTAAATTAAAGCCCATTTCATGCAGATTATTTAGAAAAAAAATTTCTTGAAATATCTCATTCCCTTTGGAGATATTGGCTTTAGCGCTAAAGCATGTTTGCGTTTTCAAAACTAAAAAAATCAACAATATGAATTTTTTTATATTTTAGGATTAACTTAGATTCGTGATATATTTTTTTTTCTAATTCTTTATTGTTTAAAGAACCTACCAAAAAATTTCATCAAGATTGGTGGTCAAATGAATAAATGAAAATTATTTTCTCTTCCCTGTCACATTTTGTTTGGCATTATCAGCCGCGCAAGTGAAAAAATCAAAACTTTAAAGTGCCATAACTCGAAAACTAAGTGAGATAAAAAATCGAAATTTGGTGCTGTTACTTATCTTTATATATAGAACAAAACATACCAAGTTTCATAAAAATCTGAGATTATGGGTGAAAAATTTTTATTTTTTTGGTTGATTTGACGTGGAATGACCCTATTCAGAAACTAGACTTTCTCCCGAGTAAAAATGCTAGGTCTATATAATATTTGTATCCTAATTTGCCATGACCTCAAACGATATTTAAAAAAAATAATAATAATAAATTTGTTTTTGTGAATGGTGATTAACTAAAATATTTTAGAACATATTAATAGCTTAATTAATTAATAGGGGGAGGGATAACTTATTTTCTTTAAAAATAAATTTGTAAAAAAATTTTTGAAGTAACATGTCCTCCCTGCCCCCTCCAAAATCGCGACTTAAAGAGATGGTCCGGGGCGGTCAAAACTGTGGCTCGCCCACTAACGAAAAGATCAGAGCGTGAGTTCGACCGCAGTCCAATCTGTTAGATTGATGCGTGGCAGTCAAAACTGTCGCTTGCTCACTAACGAAAAGATCAGTCCGTGAGTTTGGACCGCAGTCCAATCTGTTAGATTGATGCGTAGCGGTCAAAACTGGCGCGTGCTCGCCCACTAACGAAAAGATCGGATCGTGAGTTTGGACCGCAGTCCAATCTGTTAGATTGATGCGTGGCGGTCAAAACTGGCGCGTGCTCGCCCACTAACGTAAAGATAAATCCGTGCGTTTGGACCGGCACGGTCAAAACCGACGGTTCTACCTCTCCGTGTATGCCCAGCTATTATCTCAAGAACTTTTCAATTTTCGAAATAAACTTAACAATGCGCATTTCATCTCTAAATGACTGATGATAGCGATTTTCCATTAAAGCTGAAACGTCTCTATAATTATTGAGAGATTTTATTAAGCAGAGACTCCTAGAATGGTAGACTCTTCTCCAAATTATCAATACATCTTCTGGTCACCGAACACTTTAAACACGTCCCACTTTACTTCATTTCATATAAAAATTAACTGTTCAAAATTCTTGTCTCATTACAGGTTTCTCTGAAAGAACTGTAACTCGCACCGTAATGCACACAGCCACTGCTCGAGTTCGTGATGCCAATGTGATGGTGACATTTTCCATCACTGGCTGTCATCCATCACGGATGCCTTTCGATTTGCCCTTATGTGGGCCGGAACCTTTTGAACAACCATCAACCGTGACAACTACTACGCCACTATCTGAAGAAATCACCAGCGCAGTTCCTACTCCATTTCACATCAATGCTGCTGAAGAATTATTCTCACAAATCAACAATTCCGATTCAATTGCTCTACCAGTTTCGTTAATAAACCCTAAATTTGCTTTCCAAGCCACTCCAGTGTTAGGTGTAATCCACCGATCTGATTCATTGACAAATAATCAAGTTCCTAAATTCGATCCCAGATAAAAACTATTAATTAGGATGCATTCATATCACGGATTCAGATTTCAATTTAAAACATTTCAACTATCCATGTACATTTTTAAGTTTTTAATTTCAATTTTAATAATTAAGTTTTCGTAAACATTTCTAAAATAAATTTCTCTGGTTAGGTAATATTTTTTCAGAATATATATATCGTCGGCTTAGAGTGTAAACCTGCTAAATCCATTTTTGACCGTTTTTACGTTTTACCTACCATTCAAAAGAGAAAAAAAACTACACAAGCTAGTAAAGACAGCTACTGAGAATTTTGAATTTAAATTGACAAAAACGAGTGATGAGTAAAACTGCCAGATCCATTGCGTCAAAAGTTGCTGTCAGAAAAGCTGCTAACTCCATCTTAACCCACTAAGTCCCAGGATAATTTTTTTGAAAATTAAAATTTTATTATCAAAATCGTTTAATTAAACCTTAAATAAAAGATATCTGGAGAAAAAAAATTTTTCCCAATTTTAATTACTCAGATATTGAATGATCTCCTTTGGGATCAATCTGTATAAAAAATAAAATGATGATCGACGCAGAATCTAAACTTTAAAAGTTAGAAAGATGTAATTTGGCCTGCAGATTACTTTTATTATGTAGACATAGCTTTTGAAGCAATTTTTCAAAATTTCCATTTTAGAGGACGCAAATCACTAATTTGGGGTAAAATTCTGATTATACAATTTCTTTAATAACTTTTGGCCAAGATGTGATTTCAATTTGCTTTCTTCAGTAAAAAATTATTGTAACAATTTGCTTTTTCATTTAAAACCTTGCTTTAATGCATAACTAAAAAGGGGAATCGAGTTTTTTCGAAATTCGAACCCTAACCCCACCAGTGGCGTCATTTCAACTTTTTCTTGGGGGGGGGGGGTAAACCTTTTTTTTCTTAAAATTTACTTACAAATAGGTACTCAAATTTGGTCAAAAGATATTTAATGTTAATATTAATTGTATAATTCTGTACAATTTATATAGGCTACTCGTAAATATATTTTGAAATATTTTATTTAGAATAATATAAAATTTAAAAAAAATCAGAGCCATTGGGTGAGTGGGCAAATGCCCCCTTCCCCCAAATGACGCCTCTGAACGCCAAATTTTAGAGAAATATAGATTTTCACTTTGATTTTTCAATTTATTTAAAATCTTTTAAATAAGCTTATATAACAATTTTCTTTTTGGGTTAAAAGCTTGCTAAATGCTTGTTTAGATGAACATCTAAAAAGAGGATTCGGGGTTTTTAGAAATTAAGACCTTAACCCCCCATTTTGAGAAATATAGATTTTCACTTTGTTTTTTTCAATTTCTCTAATAACTCTTAACCGAGATGGAATTTCACTTTGTTGTATTTAGATACATTGCATTATCTATTATTTAAATAAAAAATGATTTAAACACATTAAATGTGTTTAAGTTGCTAAATATTAAGAGTGAAAAACAGCTAAGTCCTTTGTTTACTTTTAGAAAAACAGGTTACTGCATTAAAAAAACCTGCTAAGTCACAAAAGTGTTAATTAATTATTAAATTAGTAATTTATTAACTCGTCTTTTATATTATACCAATTGTATTAAAGCCGTTTCTTTAAATTAATTTCTATTTTTTTAAGAATGTTTTTTGTCTCTCCTGTAAAATTGTCTAAAATGGATTTAGCAGGTTTACACTCTAAGCCGACGATATATATATATATATATATATTATTTAAGATAGCAAATTTGCGAGATGAGTTTGTATTGGCAAAATTGGGTCCCCTGGACTCGAATCGGGACCTCCACATGTTCGCAGCGGTCGGTCCTGCTCAATTTTGCCCAATCTTAAACAAAAACTCAATGAAACTCATCTCGCAAATTTGCTGAACTATACATTAACTGGCTAATTCACAGTCTATTTGAGGGTATAACCAGGTCCATATATTATTGGTTTTGTCTTTGATTTAATGTTTACCAGCAAACGTATTCGACTAAATGCAACTTCATAGCTAAAAATGAAAATGTTTTTACAACTCCAAACTTTATATTTAATGAAAGCCATAAATATCTTTCTTTTCCCCTTTATTCATTCGAAGACATTGAAAGTGGTGGGAATAATTTGTGCAACCAGATAATTCTAATTCCATTTTATTTCGTCATATGTTATGTAATATCTACTAAATACACTACCAACAAAATAGGATATTATTAATTTAATCTAAAACTATATACATGTTTATACAGTATATAAAATTATGTTCTAGAGGTTTTTTGAGATTCGTGTTTGTGAAGACATTTTCTCGGGTTAAATTTCGTTGGTTGAGGTTTACTAGACGCTTGGGCTCTACTTTTGGAGGGTTAGAGATGATGCTTTATTTTCGGTGATTATGACTTGCTGGTTCTCAGGTGAATGGATATCTCAGAAGTTTGGTTTAATCTTTGAGACAGGAAAAAGTGGATTTTGTGTGATAATGTTTGTGTTGGCTTCAACATCTCAATTTTCCTACTCCCCCAAGTCACTCTCGAAGCGTTAATGTATGTTTTCGAGGTTTTGTTTGGCCTTGAGTTTTATGATTGGTTGCTGTCGGGTCAGAAAATATCTCTATAAGAGAACCGCAATCTCGAATATATCTCAACAACCAAAGCAACTTAACCGAAGAAACCACCTATGTCTTCAAACACAGGCCCTGTATATATGGGGATCCCCCACTCCCACTTCTACCCCCATTATTTTGAAACTTCACTTTTTACCCTATTAAATCTAGAATTTTTCAGATTTTCGACCCAGCCAAAAAAGTTATAATTTTCAAAAATCGATTTTTTTTCAAATAACAAAACTGTCAAAAATTAACTTATCGGACGATTTTTTTTTGAAATTTTTGTCTTTAAATGTACTTTTCAGAAATAAATATGACAAAATTTTACAGATTCATCTTGAACGTTTTTTTGCATTTTCGGAAAAAAACAAAATTTCGGGATGAATGACACTTTTTTTTTTAATTTTTTTTTTTATAAAAAACTTTGATTTTTCTACAAATGCTCTGAAAATTTCAGAGTGGGATTATTTCGCGTTCTATTTTTTTTATTTTTTGAAAAAAAAAATTTTTTTCTCCGCTTATTTATCATGATGGTGCTCTTAAATTTTCCAGGACTGCCCGAGATTCTAGAAAATTGAAGAAAAATAATAATAATAATAATAGTTAGAGGTGATGAAAATCGAGAAAATTCCATTTATCCTGAAAAGATAGAAATTAGTTGTGTATTCAACTACTGAAGAATTTGAAGCGTCAGTAAAGCTTAGAAACATGGGGTATAGGGGGTGCGGGGGCCTGGCCTCCCAGAAGCTCCTTGCCCCAAGAAAATTAAAGGGGGGCCATGGGACCAGCCATCCTCCGGAGGCCCTGAAAAGCCCCATATTTTCTCAATTTTTCTTGGGGCAAGGAGCTTTCTGGGAGGGCCAGGCCCCCCGGCACCCTTCTAGTTACGCCCATGTTTCTAAGCTTTTACTTGACGCTTCAAATTCTTCAGTAGTTGAATACACAACTAATTTCTATCTTTTTCAGGATAAATGGAATTTTCTCGATTTTCATCACCTCTAACTATTATTATTATTATTTTTCTTCAATTTTCTAGAATCTCGGCAGTCCTGGAAGAATTTAAGAGCACCATCATGATAAATAAGCGGAGAAAAATTTTTTTTTTTCAAAAATAAAAAAAATAGAACGCGAAATAATCCCACTCTGAAATTTTCAGAGCATTTGTAGAAAAAATCAAAGTTTTTTATAAAAAAAAAATTAAAAAAAAAAGTGTCATTCATCCCGAAATTTTTGTTTTTTTCCGAAAATGCCAAAAAAACGTTCAAGATGAATCTGTAAAATTTTGTCATATTTATTTCTGAAAAGACATTTAAAGACAAAAATTTCAAAAAAAATCGTCCCGATAAGTTAATTTTTGACAGTTTTACGGTTATTTGAAAAAAAATCGATGTTTTTTGAAAATGCTATAACTTTTTTTTGGCTGGGTCGAAAAATCTGAAAAATTCTCAGACACGTTTTCAATAGGGTACAAAAAGATGACAAAGTTTCAGCCAAATCAAAATGGTCGGGTTCAGAAGGCGAGTGCGGGAAGCCCCATATATAAAGTCAAGAATAAAAGGATTAGCATTAGATCCCAATGATAGAACATTGTACAGTGAGGGCCAATATTAAGTCCCACCCATACATTTTCTACATGTGATTATTTCATTGTTTTTATAAAAGAAAATGAAAATCTTTATTGGAAATTTTCTAGGTTTGGACCATGAAAGTTTCCATTAAAAAATATATAATATTTTCTTAAAAACAATGAAATAATCACAAGTAGAAAACGCATGGGTGGGACTTAATATTGACCCTCACTGTACATGTTAACTTAAGTTATATGAATAAGACCTAAAATTATATTTAGTATGAAACGTTAGCTGTTGAAAATTAAATTAAAAAAATAACCATTTATTTCTTAAAAAATCAACTTCCAGTTTAACTAGATCCTGGTTTCAGATTATTTTTTATAATAAAAGGTCAAGTGAATAAGCTTTATTAAGAATTAAAGGAGAGGGTTGTTGGATCAGCTAAAAGGAAAAAATATATTTAAAAAAACCCATTATCAAAAAAAAAACCTATAATGAAAAGGTCAATGACAATTAGTGTCCAGAATATTTAATTTACACCATTTTGGCTGCTCGAACAACAATTTTCTTTTTTAAACTCCCAGCAATTGTTTACACAAAATTTATAGAGAATTGGTTAATACCCATATTTTTTAATAACATTATTTGAGTTGTTTTTTCTATGAAAGAAGAGTAACTGCGACACTACATTATGGTGAAGGTTCAATTAAAATATTTGATTAAATAGGCCTACTTATAAATAGAATATAACTAAATATACTGTATCATAAGCGTAGCCGGAAATCTCTGGCCTGGCATTTTAAAACTACATTAATTTTCTTCTTTTTTTTTTTTTTATTAAATGCAGTCTCCTTTCCTCGGTACTGTATAATGAAATTTGAAAAAAATAAACTACATAAAAGCAAACATAGTTATAATTATTACCACTGTATCTACTTTTTAGAATTTTTTTTTAATTCTATCATTTCGGGGATCCTTCTCTGCACTGCGCTGGCTACGCTCTTTTAATATGAAAAAGTATTAAGAACATCTTATTGTTAATAATAATATTGTAAAATTATTATTTTTTATATTATATATTTTTAATAAAAATTTTTATTTTGTATTAGAGATATGCTTATTTATTTTACTCTCGCTCTATGGATTAATAATTTTTGGGCACACATGATAAATATTGATTTAATGAAAATGTTCGTCTTTTTAACCATAAAAAGTCAGTCCCTTGGAATGTTCTAGCTCAAAAAGTGAACAGCATTTTTATTACTGGAATTCTGTTTTTGTATCTGGTGTGACAGTGTCGATTATCGATGGTAAGTGAAAGTTATGTGCTGTGCGACCAGTCACACCAGATTTTTAATGCATATGCATGGACGTAACTAGAGAATTTGGCTGTGGCCCGCGGCCTTGGGACAAGCCATCCTCCGGGGGACCTGGAAGGCCTCATATTGTCTCAATTTTTCTTGGGGAGGGGACCCTTCTGGGGGAGGGGGGCACGAGCCTTCTGGGGGGACCCTCCTAGTTACGCCAATGTGCATATGTCATTATTACGAGAGAAAAAAATGGCAAAATGAAAATTTGGTCGTTTGAATTAATTATAAAGCTATAGGAATTGTTTATTTGTCTACGCCTACAAAATGGGGCAAATGCATTAATCGGTTTCAGAAATAGAGTTTCCTGAAAATAATAAGTTAAATTATTTTTTTCTGTCTCCTATATTTATTTGTTTATAATTTTATAATACATGTATAATATAGTTTTTAATAATTTTTATTAAAAAAAAAAAATTTAAATCTCGTGAATTTGAAGGTTCATTTTTTCCTTAGTTTTAAAATCTCTCAATAGAGAGCGTTAGTGGTATTAAAAGTTGATGACATCTTTATTTTAAAATCTTTGAGATTTCTATAATTGTCAGTTATTTGTCATATTTTGCAATGGATCCATTGTTAAATGGGAATGTGATTATGTTTGCCTTCTTCTGGAAATTACACTTTCCAACAGGTAAGGAAATGTGTCATTATAATCAAATCTATTTAAAATCCTTTCTCATATTCTTTTTATCTTCCGAAATATAAAATCTGTTTTAATCTGATAGTAAAGAGATTAGTTAGTTTGATTTTTTAGCATCTAAATCCCATTTCCTATTTATATCATTTTATTATTAGGTAATACAATTCCAAAACGAGTTTAATAATCAATAATCACAGCGAGCTAATAATTTCTTTCCCTTAATAATATAATATTCAGTTTGAAGATAAAAGTTCCTTTGTTGACACCTTTAGAAAATTATAAAGAAAACGAAAGTGAATTACCACAACCTTCTAAAATTTAATTTGATAATTCTTAGAAAAGACCATTAAAGTCTAAACGAGAATAATATCAAAATATTTTACATAAAATAAGTCTGTTTTTGCTTCTTTATACTTTTTCAAGTGACAGAATGTCAAACGATTGTCATTTACGTTTATTTGTCTCCATTTTTAAGCGGGACGTTAATGACTTAAAACTGACGACATTGTTAATGATTATTTTTAGAACTTATCATAGAAGCTGAAAAATTCGGGGAAAACATTCTATTCAGTTATTAGTATAGACTTATAAAATTGCCAAAATAAATAAAATTTAATCTTTTAAATATATTCAGGATGCTGTTGTTGAGGTGTAATTGTAAAATTAAAAATAGGCTTTTTTTTTAGTAGAATAATTTTTCATATTTTAAGTTTGAGTTTCTTTGTGGAGTTTGGAGAAGGGGGATGCCCCCTCCCACCCTCCTCAGTTGAAAAAGGTGCCGGCCGGCCTATAAAAGTTCTAATTAAACAAGCAGTTTATTTGGAAAGATTGGAAATATAGGAACTTTATACAAAACATTTGGTCCGGGAGGTGCTGAGAAAATAGATTTTCTTTTTTTGGCGACATGAATTATAATAAAAATATTTTTTCTATAAATATAAAAAAAATATTTTTTAATTAATCGTAATTAAAAAAAAAAAGCAGTCTATATATTATGTAAAATGCTCACGAATTTAAATCATTAAAAAAAACACAAAACCGAGGGGGCCTTTCCCCCCTGAAGTGTTCAAAATTTTCCCAAAGGATCTTTCGATCTTTCCACGAGCCCTTTTAAAAATTTTCACAAAGCTTTTCCCATTGAATAAAACATAAAATTTTTAAATAGGGGAGGGGATAAATCTTAAAAATTAAGTTCGACGCCCCCCCCCCCCCCCCGAAAAATATATATATATTCCCCCCACTTTTATCAGGGGACGCCGACAAAATTTAATTTCTATTGAATTGGCTACCAATCAATTTAAATAAATAGCGACGGAGTCTAAATGACCTCAGATGCCGAAAAAGAGTTTAAAAAAATCTAATATTTGGCCCTTAAAAAGCTTAAATCGCCTATTCCGTCTAATGGGTAATCCGGCACTGTAAGCACCCATCGCTTTCCTCTCCGTCGTTCATTTATAAAAGAGTTAAAGCTTTTAAATTTTGAAATTGGTACGTAAATATGTTTTAGATGGCTCTCGTGTAACTTTGGCCAAGATCAATAGATCCCACACAGGTCTGACTGGTGTAAGCAAAGCAAGGCGAGTGAGTGAGAAAGATAGAGTGGGGAATTGTAGGGGGGAGAGCGAGAGAGCAAGAGAGAAACAGCTGGTCGAGGCCAACACACACAGAACCTCCGTCATTTGAACGGTTCTCATTGCATGGCAAACATCACACAAAAAACAACAACAACAACAACAAATAACAAAAACCAATTCATTATTCTTTGTTCGACAGTGTCTGTGTGTACATCGTGATATTATACCTGGATAAATAATGGTGCAGTGTCATACAAGATCTCCGCTCAGCCAGCAACAAGGATTTTAAGACATTGACCTCGAGTCATTAGACCAGTCGGTGAGTGGCCTGAAACTAATTAATAATTCCTAAATAATATAATTAGAATTACTAGGAAATTTTATAGAAACAAATGTTACTAAATTGAAACGATCATGTGAGTTTTGTTGACATTTTTATTTAATGAATAATAGAAAGAATTTTCTAAAAAATATTTATTTATTAACATAATATCAAAGTTAAAAATAGTGAGTAAATCGATTTTAGTAAACAAGCCAGCTGACCTTTTTTTTGTAAAAATTTTGTTTAAAGAATTTGTTTGAAAGAAAAATCGATTTTATTAGATAAGCACCCCTTTTTTTTTTGATCGATGTTCTACACACGTGTGTGCCCTGACTGCTCTTGATTCGCTCTATTCAAATGCGATTATCTCTCAGCTGTCAAAAGATGATATTATCTACTCACATCAAACCCATTCATTATTAGAATAAAAAATTACTAAATAAGCAAATTAATTACCCGTGATTTCTTTTATTATTTATTTTCACTTTTGTGTGTGAATAAAAGAAGAATTTTTTTGTGAAAACAATTTTGGGACGTTTATATAAATATCTTTTCTTTTTTTTTACTTTCTCGTATACCAAGAATAACGTGACTTAAAATAGACATTTTTGGAATTATATCTGTGTATGTGTGAAGACGATAAAAAAAAAAAGTAACGGAGATCGATGAAATTTGGTATGAGGTTCTAACACCAAATTTGTAGATCTGTATTGAATAAATCGGTCAACTGTGCTAAGGGTCAGGGGCCTTCCATAAAAAAATTGAATTAAATAGAGATGGGGTCTAAATGGCCTCCGATGCCATAAAAGACCTTAAATTAAAAAAAAATCCGTCAACAGAAAGTGGCACTTACTTTATTAAAATAAAAACAACCAAATTTATTCAAAAAGAGTAGTCAAAGGAATAAGATAAATAAAAAATTTTTAATTTTTTTTGTTAATGTTTCTGAATGTCAGGTCTTTTCATAAGGACTGTCAAATTGTTTTGTAATTTTTAGAATTTTTGATTACCAAAATCAAGAAACGAATACACACACACACTATAGATATTGGCAATATTATTATTGTTTTATTTTGTCAAAAATTCTAAAAATTTCCACTTATATATATATTTGACTGACCTGATGAAGAGGCCTGCCTGCCCTCGAAATGTCGAAATAAAACATGTATTTAATTTTTTCTTTAGCTTTTCCTCGATATAATAATGCCAAATTTAATAAATCTTATCTTATCTCATCTTATCTTATCCTATCCTATACTATTAAACGAGTAATGTACGTTTGTTTGTAAGCACATCAGTTCTCGAAAACGGCTCTAACGATTTTTTTCAAATTTTAAATATATACTATTTTCGGTATTAATATGATAAGTCTCGTGTTTGGGAAAATTCGTATACCAGTACTTTACTGATGTACTTTTTTCTCAAAATTCACTTAAGCGATTTCTTTAAAATTTTAAATATTTACTATTTGCGGTTTACAAAAAACAAATTTCGTTTGTTCTTGCCTTTAAGAAACCTAGAGTAGGCCTACTAGTACTTTATTGATATATTTTTTTGGTTTTTTCCAATTTCCTCGAAATACCCTTAAATGATCTCTTTCAAATTTTAAATATTTACTATATGCAGTATACAAATCAAAATACGCTAGGTCTTTGGGAGATTTCGAGTACTAATACTTTACTTATGTGCTTTTTTTTTTTTTTTTTTTAATCAAAAGAAAAAGCACCGAGCTCCAGCTCGGTCATCCCGGATCAAATGCTCTATAATTCTTATTCTATTAACTTTTGTTATCAAATTGTTAAGTTACAAAATCTTCAAGGTGGAAAGAAAAGATTTTTCGAAAAAATGTCAAAAATTTTTTAACATTTAGTTTATTCATTTGATACAGAATTTAGCATCTCCTTTATCTAATAAAAGCCATTTTGATATGAGGCATAGTTATTTACGAAAACTAACAAAATATCCGAATTTTTCAAGATAAAAGCCATAAATTTCACTTAGGGTTGGGGTTAACTCCCAGTGGGCGTAGCCGGGGGGTGCTTGCACTGAGTGACATCCGTTCAGAGGGTGTCACCTGACCATGAAAAAAAATCAACAAAAACACAATCCATCCATCATAATAAATCATGAAAATTTTTTTTAAATTTTATATAATATGAATTGTGTCTTTATATTTATAAAAAGAAAGTTAAAGTCTATATGGCCTACGATGCCGAAAAGCCTAATAAAAAAAATTCTTTCTTGGGGTATCAACACAACATCTGCTCCGAGTGCCTACCAAGTTGTAGCAACTCCTATATAACCCTCCAGGGGAACGGGTGTCATCCAGTGCGAGCCGTACTCCTCGCCTCCTAGCTACGCCACTGGCCTAACCTCCACCCCTAGATGGATTTTTGGCTCACATCTTGGAAAAAGTCGGACCTATCGTCCCAGCTATGTCCAAAATCGTCTGAAAAATTCCGTTTTTCAGATTTGATATTTTAACATGGGCGTAACTAGAGAATTTGGCTGGGTGGGGGCCATGGGACCAGCCATCCTCACTGGGGGGGGGGGGGGCATGTGACCAGCTATCCTTCGGAGGGCCTGGAAAGCCCCATATTTCTCAATTTTTCTTGGGACATTTAAGTTAGATACTCCACTGGGACGTAACACGAAGCTTTTGAACAAAATTCATATATCGTTCTGTCGGAAACTAAATATATCTCGACACAAAAAATCTGGCGTAACAAGCACAGAGCACAACTTTGGAACTTTCGATTACCGAGAGTGAGTGTGCGACCAGTCACATCAGATTTTTTACTTTTTTTTCTTTTTTGGCCATCTGAAAAGTTGCGATTTTCACATTTGATAGTTGGATATGGTAGGGATGATATGTTCTTTTAGCAACTAAAACAAATATCTAGCATTTCTCTAATAAAAAACAGCTTAATTTTAAAAAATGTAATAACAAAGTGTGGGGGGGGGGGTAATTATCGTCCTTGAGCCAATATAACCTATATTATTTATAAAATAAAATAATTATTTAATTTCTAAATTATCTTTAATAAAATATGAATAAAATGTTTTACATTAATACTAATAATAAATTATTCATAAAATTATTAGGTCGCTCTCACTTATTCGCTATTAACTCATATTGGCAATTATTGGAATATTTGTGCTTCAACAACTTTTGATTTTATTATATAACTTAGTAGACATCAATTGTTTCGTTGAAAAGTATTTCGTGATCTCGTTTTTTTCAATATAAATATTATATATAATAATATAATCAATAAGGAACCATTTCTTTGTTTCCTAATCTATACTGACTTTGATTTTTCTTTTTATTTATTTTTTTTTTTATTAAAGACACTTTCTCTCTAAAATTTCATTTCACATTTTTAAGCTCCCCCGCGCTTAATCAGAGCATATCTCAGAACGATCCGCAAGAGTCGTTTATATAAATATTTATAAGCCCTTTGGACCCATGGAAAGAGAAAAGGGCTGCCAAAACACAAACAAAACTTGCCGTTTATCGTTCTGATTATGAGTCATATATATGAATTTTTTATTTTATAGACTGGCTAGTTATCAACATCAATTTTTTTTTACCCGTAAATTTGATAGATAGAGATGTTTGTTTCTTTTCATTGTGACTATAATTCTTTTAGTTTAGGTGTCTGAAATCTCTGTATTCTGTTAGCCAACTAATGATTCAACCTATCAAAGATATTGTTGAAGTGAAAAGAAAACTGATTTGAGTTGTCATTAACGGTTCCGTGAATTATTATAATCATTATCAAGTAATCACCAACCTGTCCGAAGTTTCGGACCAACAAAACTCCAGTTCTCATATTTCTTAATAATTTTGTATAAGATACAATAATTACTCACTCACACTTCAGTCATTAGTGTCAGACCTGATACGTTGTGGATACTCTGAGAGGTAACTTTCATGGGAATGATACTGAGGAGGATTCCCGTTTCCATCCTCAGGAGGAGGCATCTCACTAAGAGTTGGATAATATTTTGCCATGAGGGGATTCGAACTCGAGTTTTTTTCAACTCAGGATTATAAGCTTAACTGCTTTATCCCCTCGGCTAATCGCCTCCTCAATTACTCACACTATGGTCTTTTTTCCAATATAATTCAGATATTAATACAATCACAGTCTTACATTCTTAATGTAAATCTGTAGACGTAATATTTTTGTGATTGTATAAATTATAATTGAAAAAGGCCCCAGTTTAAGTGACGTTATATTTTAAACAAATAAACCCCAGTTTACTCCAAATTACCAGTTAATAATTAACAACAGTAACTATGAAAGCAACTATTCTCAAATACTAATATTTTGTCTAGGCTGCCTATTTCAAAATATTTTTCTTGTTAAATGGACCTTGTTACGGATTAGTGTGTCAAGCGCCAGCTACCGAGATTTGAGAAAAACATTAAAGTTTTTTGTTTTTATTAGATTATATATAATTTTTTGTCAATTGTGTAAGTAACATTAAATATAAATTTTTTTAGTACATATTTCATAAAAAATACTATTAATTAAAGCATTTGAAACAATATTCCGTGCTTAACTCAATTTTTAATTTTTTTTTTGCGCCTGACACACTAATGCATAACAGGGTCCAAATAAGCTTGTTTTTCTATTTTTACATGATGGTCTTATTAAAATCATCATCATATCATACTATAATATAAAGCGCTAGCGACTTACTTCCTGTCCCTGTGTGTATGTCCCTCTTCACTCGCTGATTGGCCAGATTTACAGGAAATGGAGTTAGGGAGGGAAATTTAAAACGTTACAATTTTGGGAAGGCGAGCAAGCGAGTCCAGGAGGCGTAGCCCTCTGGCAAGTGCGCCGAAGGGGGGCTTTACTTGTAGGCCTATTTTTTAAATATATTTTCTTTTTTTCTTATATTAAATATGAATCAGTAGGCATATGTAGCAGAATAAATAAAAGACGCAGCAGCCATGTTTTTTTTTTCTGTATTGTATTTGAACCCACAGTCGACTAAGCGACCATCTTCATGACTAGGGTTTGGTCAATAGAAAACCCTCTTACCGAACCCTAGCTATGAAGATGGTCGCTTAGTCAACCGAAACGACTCTGTGGATTCAAATATACTAAACAAAAAAAAACATAGCTGTTTCGCCTTTTATTATTATTTATCCTGCTTTTTACTTGCTTTACTTATTTCTTATACTTTTTGTTTCAACTCAAAATTTTAACACCCGGTGAGCGTTTTTCAGTTCAGTGAATTCCAGCTATCCAATTGATTAATCTCTAATCCCAAAAATATATAGGCCTATATATAACAGGGTTATATATTTTTAAAAATTCAAAGTCTCATTTTTGGATCCCTCTGCCTACTCTTATTCAATGATATACGTTTTATCACAGCAACTATTTCCTATATAAATTTTAATCAAAGCCCATATACTCTTAACATTTTTTTAGAGTGGTGGCGATAATTTTTTGCATAAAATTCTTTGTCATTTGTCACTTATATATTCCACTCTAATAGATATTTCCTATGAACCTTGAAAAAGAAAAAAATATATTGATAAATATTTTACTTATATTCTATTTTATTACTGTATTTTAAGGTAGTATCTACACTATGCATTAGACTTTAGGTATTCTACGATAAGTGTGTGACGGCCCCATCAGCTTATTTCAATTTCCTACTATTAGATCTTTCTCTCCACCAAGGGCTTTTGATATTTTATCTACCTATTTTCAGGATACATTTTATCCTTCTTTCTTTAAACTTGCTTCCTGTCTCTTTGCCCGCATTGTCACTTTATCTTTTGTTTTTGGCGTTATCCATAGGTAGGGTTACCATAATTTATTGAGGCCAGATCCGGACAGACGACCTCCTGGGGGTTTGGGGGTATGGAAAATTTTTTGAAAATTAGGCACTGAAATCTCAGTTTTTAGCTTTCCTGAGACGTGAAAAATATTATCAAACTTATTTATAAGCTTTTTAAATTAAAAAAATAAGTAACATGGGGTAAATAAATAACAAATTTATTATAATTAAGCCTTTTTAATACACTATCACTTAAATTCCATGATATATTTTCATACAGTAGTTAACGCGGCGCGGAGTAAAACTCCCCAATTTGACCACGTTTTCGATTCATATTAGTAAAATCCGGATATTATTCTTAGAGCTGGACTATCCGGTCGAAATTCGGACGTATGGTAACCCTGTCCATAGGCTTATATTTAAGCAATATTTTTTTATTCCATTCAATTACTCAAAATTACACTAAGTAGTGAATGACTTGTCTAGAGAGGAGTCCAATCTAAAAAAATTCTAGCTACATTTGTTAAGGGGGCTCGGGAGCGAAGGTGTTACGCATATTTTTCCCGCTAATATGGTGTAGGGTGTCATAAAAAGTATGCCCAAACATCAAGTAATTCAAAAATTTGCCAAGAGATGTCAGAATGGTAGCTAATAATATTTAATGCATTTGGTTGATTTTCACTGATCTTTTAATAATAAATACTTTATAAATGTTATTATATATTATATATCTTTTATAAAAGCATAAAAATATATAAATATAGGCCAGATATAGGCTAATACTATATCGGCTGTTAGACTAGCCTGCCATCTATTGCAAGAATGCTGAACTAATTTGACAGTTGGTTTTTAAATAAATCATCTAAGCTTATTTTAAAAATTTCTTAATTAATATGTGATTAATAATAACAATAAATTCATTTTTAAATTTAAAAAAAATTAAAGATTATTGGGGCAGAAGGTTTTCTATATTGGCTTGATAACAAAAAAATTAATTTCCTTAATTTTTTAATAAGTCATTAAAAAAATTATAGCTCGATGTCCCAATAATCTCTTATGAATTTAATTCATTTAAAAAACAAACCGCATTGAAAAATTCCTTATAATAGTCTAGTTTTTTTTTTAGTACTTTTAGACGTCACTCCTGAACCCCCCTTAAATAAATACATTTTTAAAACGTTTTGATTTACGACCTTGGGGAATGAAGAAACTCCATTTTTTTTCAATAAATTTTAATTTCAAAATGCTCGACAAGTAGAGTTTACGAAATACCAGAGAAATAATACTAATCAACTTTTTGTTGAGTTTATTCAATTTAAAAGGTTGCTTTAATTGGATCGTTCCACGTCGTCCTCGCAACTTTTTTATCCTCACTCTCATACTAATTCTTTTTTTTAGCAACAATTTATATCCCATTAAATTGTTCTTTAATTAGTTTTATTCAATTATTATTTTCTTCTATATTAAAAATAATATTATATATCCTAGACATTCTAAGCTCAAAATTTTAGATATATCTTTGCTTTGGCTGTATAGGCTGTATTCAAATTTTGTATTGTTATAATTTAAATAAATTCCACTTCGGATATGAAGCGATTCACTAACCAAATTACATCCTTTAATAAATAAGAAATGTATCCATTCAAAAAAAAAAAAAATTCGAATCCCTAGACAGCCTGGAATATTACAGTAATGTTGCAGCAATATTGCCAATCTTACTCAATATTGCAGCAACATTGATGCAATATTGCAGCTCAAACAGCAATATTGCCGCAATATTACTACAATGTTGCAAAAAGGCGGACATAGGAATATTGCAGCAATGTTGCTGCAATATCCCTAGCTTGGAATATTGCTGCTGCAATATTGAAGCAATATTGTCAATATTTTGCAAGATTTGCAATATTGATGCAATATTCCTGCAAAATTGGCAATTTATGCAAGATTTAATATTATGCAATATTCCTGCAAAATTGGCAATTTATGCAAGATTCGCTACATTGCTCCAATATTCCAAGCTGTCTGGGTAGTGAAAGGAGCAGGATCAGCCAGGAATAAAACCGCCTTTTGCTTAGCAATCAATCGAGACGTTTCGAGACAATTTTTTGTCCCATCTTCAGTCTTTCAACATTGTTTATTGTCCCGGATTTAGCTATAGGAACACAAACATTTAAATAAATCAGACGTAAAATGTTCGCCTTTTTGTGAGAATCTATCTTATTCTCTCAAAATAATCGTGTCTCTATATAACAAACACCCGGAACCATAAACGATGTTGAAAGACTGAAGATGGGACCCGAAACGTCTCGATTGGTGGTTACGCAAACGAATGCTTTATTTCTGGCTGCTCCTGCTCCATTCACTATCATATTCAAAAATATTTTGAAGTTTATCTAAAGAGTCTATTATTGTTTAATTATTAATAATGAGATATTTTTTTACTATTTCGTAAATACCATAGTAAAAGTTTGTTGATAATTCATTTATATTCGGATAAAACCTGCATTCATTTTTTTTTATTAATTATTCAATATTTACGAAAAAATATTTGACTACGTTAGATATTTACTTTCACTTTATCTTCAGCTTATGACTGGCAGCTAATAAAAAATTTCATTTTTGATTAGATTTTATTAATTTACTTTGTAGCCATAAACAATTAATGTAGAACATTTTGAAATTTTAAAATAGCATAAAGGAAAATGGAGGCATTTTGGGTGAAGTTAAATTGTCCTTTGACCCTTGGTAACCCCCATTAATTAAGTAATTTTCATACCGTTTCACCTAAATGATGAGACGCCTACACGTGTCATATGCATAATTTATAAGAAGTTGCGATGGAAAAATTATAATTTATTCGCTTTTAGTGTTCTCTTATTAATTTCTGTCATTAAATTTTGAGTTAATTTTTTTCGTAGAAAAAAAAACGACTTTATTAAAGCATATAGTAATAATACTAACTTAGTTAAGTTAATTTAAGTCATTCAGCAAGTGAGCATAATTTGTTGAAATAATAGCTTTCTAGGTCAAAAGTACCGTATATCTTGTTAAACAAATCCATATAAAAAATTGAAGGCATGTTGAAATTTTGCCTTCATTTCTTATTTACAAAAGATATATATGTCTATTAATAATTAAGTCTTTACGCCAATGTCCTGATTAAAATGGATAAAGATAGAGTTAGAGGAAATAAATAATAGGCTATCTTTTCCCTTCCCGTAGCAGATTATTATTTAGCATTGGTGGACTTAATTATTAAATAAAAATTTCCATTTAAATATCTTTTATATATATAATTCTTCTTACGTGTGTATGTGACTAACTCCTCCTAAACGACTGAACCAATTATGTTGAAATTTTCTGTGTATGTTTGAGAGAGTCCCGGACAGGTTTTGTTTCACAAATAACAATAAGTTAATGAGTAATTAACCGTTAAAATAAGAAAAAAATAAAAATTAGGATAAATAGTTGCCTTGGTAACAAAATATAAATATTTACCCATGTTTACGATTTTTTTTTTATTTATTTACATTTTGAATTCTAAAATATCGGCGTAAATTTTTTGTCTGTGTACCGGGAGAGTCCCGGAAAGGATATTATTCACAAAAAATCTTAAGTTGATGAATAATTAACCGTTAAAATAAACTCTATATATATATATAAAAATGAAAAGGGAAAATGTATGTACCGGTATGTATATAAGTAGGCGAGCAAGGGGGTCCAGGGGGCGCAGCCCCCGGCTAGACGGGCCCCGCCGAGGCGGGGCTTTGCGTCTAGTATAAATATAAAATGCAACGTTTCGACCAAAAATATAAATACTGTACATCGTTTCGACTGCTTATTCTGCAGTCGTTTTCAAGTACTGTGCACTCGCTCCTATCCAAGTGAACTATACAGTATTTATTTTTTTAATAAATAATTAATACAAATGTGGTCTATAATTAAAAGCTCCCGTAATAATTTTAATTTATTTTTTTATAAAGAATTTAATAAAAATACCTGATAAACACTGAACCTTGCACCAAACATTTTCTAATTCCTAAGAATTTTAATTTAATATCACATTTTTTACAACTTTAATTTTTTTAAATTCTTATAAAAATCTACCTTAATGGTCCTGTTCAAACAAACTTTAGACTTAGTGCTTTTTCCTACATAAATACCTTGGCAAAGGTCGGCGGAAGCAGATTTCTTTCTCTTGGCAGCTCTGCCCTAGCAGCACTGTTTTTTTATTAAAAAAATATTAATATCTTAATAGCCTCTGCATCCTATAAAGAAATTCAAATAAATAGGGATTTACAAACTTTTGCGCCAGCGGAGCCCTTGAGGGCAAATCAATTTATACAAAGTCCCAGGGTTTCAATAATTGTTATGGACATGACAATAAATGGAGTATAATGAAATGATTAGTTTTATTTATAACAAAAGATGGCTCTAGGGGGGGAGGGGCAATATTTTTTTCTTAAATAGTGGGTGGGCAAAGTTGTGCGCTCGGCTTAGTCCGATCCTTTATTTTAATTTTTTCCACGAAGCCTCAGAACCTATTTTTTTTTTTTTTTTTATTAAAAAAACATTCACACTTTTCTCATTCACACTCACACTCACACACACATTCATACAGTCTTTTCGGCAACTCAGGCCATATAAGACTTTTTACGATATCCGTTATTGATAAATATACATATAGGGGTCCAGGCATTCTTATTTAAGCCATTTGGTATCCAATTGGCTTAAATAAAATCATCGGACTGCCTGGGGTCCGAACCCCGACGTTTGGTATATGAGGTTAGCACCTAACCTCTACGCCATCCCCGAGGGCTCAGAACCTATTTAAAAAAGAAAAAAAGAAATGACATTTTCTTTTTTTTTTTTTTTTTTGTTAAATGAAATGCCCGTATTAGTAGTATTTAAACCCAGCTATATTACAATATGGCATGTGAAATTCCACTTCTATTTTCACCAATGTATTATAATTATCCCTTAATTAAAAGTTTCAGACATAATACTTTATTATTAAACATACGCCCGCCCTCACTCTGATATTTAATAAATGAAATTTTGTTAATTATTTCGTCTACTGAATCTAATCCACCCGCCATATGAAAATGAAAATGATAAGAATAATCAGCTGTTATGTTGACCTAATGATTAACTAAGTCAGTGACCCACAAGACGAAAACTCAGCCTTTAATAAAGACTTTTTTTATCATTAGATACGTATATTAAAAATTAAATTAAGATTAATAATATATAGCCACGAGTTGTTTTTCAAATAATTATCTTATGACTATGAAAAGAGCAAGACAGGATGGAAAAATTTTTGACTAGCAGATTCATTGAGCATAATTTTAAATTGAAAATTAATTTATGCCATAAAACTTAGGGACAATAACTATTAAAAGACTATCAGAAAAAGGATATAGAAAATGAATTAGTTCCTAAGCAGGCCTATTCAATTCTTTCGTGTCATCGACAGACGCAGGGATAGTCAAGGCGTTTCGCTGACCTTTTACGGGAACTCAAGGTTCCAGACTAACCTTTGAGAGGAGAACAAGAGCCGGACATGATCGAACCCAATTCAAATTTCTCCAGGATCGTATTTTTGTCTCTTAAAAAAAAAAAAATTGTTTAATTTTAAGTCACCTTATTGGAAAATTAGCTTCTATTTGAAGCTAGGTTTATCTAATGGCCTTCTAATAGATTTTTCGATTAATCACTCCCTATTATCTGTTATTAATTTCTAGAGTGATTTTCCAACTGCGCCTTGGTTTACTCTAAAGGCGCTCTACAGCAATGAATTGAATTAAGGTGCATTATTTGTCGTTTGGGTTGCCTATCTTCCAGCAACGCAACACGAACAAATTTACGCTAAAAATCTTATATAAATTCTTATATTCCGGAGAGAAGTTCTCGAAAAGGCCCTCAGGTTTTAAACCCTCACCCCAGTGTCGCATCAAGGGCGAGGCCGAGGGGGCGCCGAAAACGTTTAAATTTTACAAAAAAATTGTATTATTCATTGTAGTGAAGACAAAAAATAACAAACTTATCTAAAAATAATATTAAATATTTTTTTGTTATTAGAAGGAATATTTAAATCTAATATTTATCTCATTTAGTCGACTGGTCTAGGGTGGAGGGGCGGGGGCGGTGAAAGAGGTGCCAGAATTTGGTGGTGGCATTTTGGCTGTAAGCAGATTTAATGTTGAATAAATATTTAATAAAATATAATTTTTTAATGTGAAACTTTTATTATATCCTCTCGAATTTTTTGGCTCTTCTATCAGCATGTCGCGTTACAAGCCGTGACGTCAAGGGCCGTGACGCCACAAGTCATGACGTCACAATCCGTGTTTGGTAGAGGGTTTTCCTAGTTGCGACCCTGCCTCACCCTTTTAATAAAATGTACAGTTGCTGCTCCTATGCTGCTCTTTCCCAACTTGTAAATTCTTATTCTAGCCCTATATCTCCATATGTAAATTTAGTTAAATTTTTAAATATTTCATTCACAATTTGTTTTTGAAAGTTCTATTCAAGATAATATTTTATAAGTTCACATTTCAGGGCAGAAATCTTTTTCCTTCATCCAAATGAATAAATTTTAAAGAAAATAAATAAATTTTTTTATATTCTACTACAACTTTTAAAATTTCAACACTATATTTTCTCTCTTTATTATATCTTTATTTTTGAAATTCCGGGGTGAGTTTGAACTCTCCCTTCCCCTTCCTCTGGCTAATGCCCTGTTTCTTTTTATACCAATCGCACCCAATTTTTTTCCATTTTGTAATTTAATTTTGGAAGAGATAAGAAGAAATTCTGCTGAATTAAGGGTTGATTTTTTCGAGTGGGGTAAAACTTTAAAGTGAAACTTTATTTTGATCGACACAAATTTTTTCGTTTCTCTATCAGCATGTCGCGTCAAAGGCCGTGACGCTATAAGTTATGACGTCACAAGCCGTGACGACAAAAATAGGAAAGTTGAAATTTAATATATATGATGAATTATAAAAAATAATTGTAAGATTTAATTATTGAATTTTTAAATTGATAAAATATAATTTTTTAAATAATTTAAAATGATTCAAATACTTAATAAATATTTTTCTCAGTTTTTAACGTGCGTCTTTTGATTTCCCATTATCATTCCCATTTTCCAATTATTAAGTTAAGATTAAAAACGCGATTTTAATACCCTTAATTGAATAATTTTCTTAAAATTTTCAGTTAAAACGCATACGATCCGAAAAAAGTTTCACTTGCATCGTGGTTTCATAAAACCACATAATGTTATTTTTTAAAGAATATTTTTTATAATTCCTTTTTTTTTCTAATATGAAAAATTAATAAATTCGAATGTATTAAATAGTAAAAAAATAAATCTATTAAATAGCAATCTTTTTGCATATAAAACACTCATAATTCTTCTGAGATGAAACGAATAATAAATCACACAATCCACTGTGTATTTTAAATAGGAAAGCAAACGCATATCACTTATTAATAGCCACCGCCTCCTGCTGAGGAAATGTGTTTTAATAACTTCTGTTGAGATTATACAGTTAGAAATTTAAATGTGTATACGAAGATAAGTTTGTGAAAAGGACTTAAGCAACCCCAATTAACTAACTTCTAAAGAAAAAAAAAAAACCGTTCCATAGATAGTTTAAAAACAAGTGGAAGTTAAATTTAGAACAAGAAAATCTGTCCAGGGCCCCTTGGAGCGTGACTCAAAAAACAATTAAAAAGTTTACGAAATTTGTAAATATTGCTCAGGTCGAGAAACAAGCCATTGACTTTGATTATAAAATCTCTTCTAAAGGGCAGGAATTATTTTTGTTTATTTGTATTGATAATTATTTAGTAATTTGAAATAGTTTTGATGCTCTAATTACCTTAATAATCAATAATTTAGCAATTTTCTATATCTAATAATTTGTGTAAATGATATACTTACATTACGTTCAACGTTTCTTTGGCTGGTGAATCATTTATTTTATGAGGAAAGACTCATTCGTTAGTAATTGATAAAAAGTAAATTGCATTAAAAACTTTTTTTTGCTAAGCAAGAGTAAAACCCTTTAATTTAAAGGATCCTTTTAATGTAAGAGTTGAGCTCAGCGAAAAAAAACTCGACCACCCCACTTTTATATAAATTATATTTTCGATTTAGATTTAATTGAATAATAGGCTTTACTCAGATATTCGTAAATTTATCTTATCATATATGAAGGGTATAAATGCAAAACTCACATTCTACAATTAAATTTTTTTTTTAATTGCGCTCTTGGCTGCTGCAGGTTAATTGTTATTATTTTCCAAATTTTAAAATCATAATACCAATGACAATACGGTTCCCCTCCACCCCGAGATTCTTTTTTTTATTTATTCTACCCGTCTAGCTAACTGCCATTGGGCTAAATATTTTTACAAAATATACATATCTCGAAATAATATAAACATAATATTAATACAATAATAAAAATAAACCTTGAACCTTTTTTGTCATTGTCACAGCAACGATCTTAGTGGCTGTTGCTCTACTCAGTTTACAAGCCCCTCCAAGTCTTTAAAGGGTCTAAAAAATTTTAAGTTAATAACAACAAAATTCAATAAATGGGATTGTGTTAAGGAATGTGGAGACCTGAAATTTGTTGTTTAGTAGAGCCAAAGATCCACTGGTAGGGCTCCAAATCCAAGGGGCTGGAAATCTCTCTCGAAATATATTAGTTAGGCCTAATGAAAATTTACAATTGACTTTTCACTTCAGGGGTGGATCTAGAGGACAATATTTTTTTGGGGGAGGGGGAACTTTTTTTTACCTAGAGCACCACAAATTCTAGAAAGAATGAGCTTTTTTTTAAGATATAATCCGGAGAGAAGTTGCTTATTATGTTATAAGTTAGGAAAGAGCAAGTACGTACAAGAACAGCAAAGAAAACAAAGCCATTGGATGCCAAATGGCGAAGGAGACGTTTTATTCAAAATTTATTTGTCCGTCTTCAGTCCTTATAGACTTCTACAGAAATTTAGGCACAAACTTGTCTATTCGAGAATCTCGAATAGACTCTCATGTTGTCTTAAACACTCGCCCTTTTATAAAAGGTACATGTGCACGGACTTTTGTGCATCAAGAACAATGACAACTTTGTGCCTAAATTAGATAAGCCTATCTCTCCTTCGGCATTTGGCATCCAAAGCCTTTGGTTTCTTTGCTGCTCTTGTACTTGTTCTTTCTTTTTTTTTTACTTTCTCTTACCTCTATATATGTTAATAAATAGAGAGAGTAGTAGTGGATTCATGAAAAAAATTCGATGTCGAATTTGATTTTGATGGATATGTCCCCTGAATCCAAAAAAGTGGTTTTCGCGACATGATCTATGTGTCTGTCTGTGTGTGTTCAATTTTAAGCATGAAGGATTTGAGCTAGGAGGTTGAAATTGTATATTTAAGTTAGACACCTCCCCGGACCGTGAAAATAAACTTTTTATCAAAATCGGCCCAAAAGTACTAGTACTTTACTGATGTACTTTTTCAGTTTTTTTCGATTTTCTCAAAATTCGCTCCAACTTCTTCTATCTTCGCCTTAATCCCGTGGTGCGGGGTCGGCGGGAAAGGGGCCTGCGGAATGGGTTATTTACGACCGGAAGAAATAGAACAGGCCGGCCCGTCGCACGGTCTGACGCCTGTTGAAAATATAGAAGGAAGGGACAGACATAAAGAACAGAAGGACTGTCAGTTCCAGCTCGGGTAACTCGTGGTCGCCATCCACGTACCCACAAGACGGGGCCCCTGAGCATCAAAATTCTCTCTAACGATTTTGATTAAAATTCAAAAATCAATTATTTTTTAGATGCTCTTTAAAATGTATATTCTCATTTTTCCATTGAAATCTTCTGAAGACCACTTTACTCTTATAAGTTTTTTTTTTTTTATTTTAATAGTTAATAGTATAATTATTTTATTTGTACTAACATCCGAGCATATTCGATTGCCAAGGTCATATATTTTTTTAATAGCAAATTTTTTTTCTCCATATTAAAGTTGAATATCCGTTGAAGTTTCTAAAGTAGTTTGGCTGTGCCCTTCCACGAAAGATGTCACCCTGAAGGCATGGGATCCAGCTAGGCATGTTCCTCCTCTCCCTTTTCTGACCCTTATTAGATGCTTGCTGGTTCCGGACCAAGGCAAATTGCCATTAGCTAACTTTCCCGCTTCTTGTTCTTGCCGAAACCGAGCTCATTCACATCCAATTACCTAAAGGGCTAATTAATAAAAAAATTAAAATCGACATAATTGTAAAATCTATCCAGAGAAAACTAGTCTGAGATATTCTGTTTGAATTATTGTTGATATTTAAAATATCTCCATGTGAAAACTATAGCAATAGTTTTTTTTTTTTTAATAAACATTTTATTTATCGTTTAAGATACTATTTTATTGTAGAACACGTTAGTATAATACAAAAATTGTTATATAAAATATTTATGTATTCTAATTCACGCAACACCTGAGCTTCCAGAGATGAGCAAAGTCAAGGGTCGAAACAAGGACAAAGTTGCATAGATTATTCATTAATATTCCATTTGAATTTTTTATTTAGGCCTATTTGCTTGCCCTAATATTTATTATTCCTGTATCCTATTATTATACAACAAAATTATTATTTTTTCAAAGGTTTAATGTACCAGGGCCAGCTGGAGTTTTTGCGGCAAAGTGGGCAGTTAAAAAACACAAGTTAGGGCTTGCTATTCAAAAAAAATTAGTGAAAATGCTGGAGTCAATCTGTTTGAAAATTTCATAATCCTTTTTTTAGCACGACTAGGAGCCTAGCCAGAGCACAGACTTCAAAACCGAGCTAAGGGGGTTCAGGAGCGATGTCTAAACGTACTTTAAAAAAAAAACTAGACTATTATAAGGAATTTTTCAATGCGGTTTTTTTTAAATGAATTAAATTCATAAGAGATTATTGGGACTTCGAGCTATTATTTTTTTAATGACTTATTAAAAAATTATCGTAATTAATTTTTTTGTTATCAAGCAAATACAAAAAAACAATCTGTCCCAATAATCTTTAATTTTTTTTAAACTTAAAAATGAATTTATTGTTATTATCAATCACATATTAATTAAGAAATTTTTTAAATAGGCCAGCTTAGAATGATTTATTTAAAAACCAACTGTCAAATTAGTTCAGCATTCTTTCAATAGATGGCAGGCTAGTCTAACAGACGATATAGTATTAGCCTATATCTGGCCTATATTTATATATTTTTATGCTTATATAAAAGATACATAATATATAATAACATTTATAAAGTATTTATTGTTAAAAGATCAATGAAAATCAACCAAATGCATTAAATATTATTAGCTATCATTCTGACATCTCTTGGCAAATTTTTGAATTACTTGATGTTTGGGCATACTTTTAATGACACACAACGCCATCTTAGCGGGAAAAACATGCGTAACACCTTCACTCTCGAGGCCCCTTAAGACGATTCGTCCTTAGGCACGAATTTTATTAACTTTTTTTTTATTACCTAGACAAAACGTTATTGTAACTTTCCCACGAAATTAAACTTTAACAATTGTGAGATTTCAATTAAATATAAAATTTATCTCCATTTGACGAATTTTACATTTTAGAATTTTTTTTTAATGAATACCTGTGACTGACTAATCTTAAAAAAAAAAGCAAAGATACATTTATGCCAAGTAACTGTTTTGGTTTATAAACATCCAGTTAAAGTCATGCGTGTTTGTGGACGCACTACGAATTTAATTTGCATAGAATAAAAGGAGGTGAAGATGTCAAAAATCTTTTTACTAACGTTATGATTTGCAAAATAATTAGATAATTTCGTTAGAAAGAAACTGTTATTTTATTTCTCAACAGAAAATTTCACTATTGACCGGTTATGGGAAGATCTCAAGCCGAGTAGGAAATACTAGCTATCGTTTTATTATTTTATTAATCAATCCCAATGAGTATTATTAGATAAGTAATCCAATATATAACCAACAGTATAACAATCGCGTTTACATTTTTCCTCGTTTTTTATTTTCGCATTTATTTTCAATTAAACTGTCACTCTACTCATTTGTTTTATACATCCAATCGTAATTGGAAAATAATCATTAATTACAATTCTGTTTCTAATTATTCATTTTAACTTTGCTGCTGATATATTTGGTGCTAGACTTTCATCGCATTTGAAACTGTCATAAACAATTAAATTACCTGTTGTAAGGACTAAATAGAAACTGGCTTTTCATAACAAATAGAACCAGTCAGCCACATGCGATAAGAATTTAAAGTCAATAAAAAAAAATCTGATTAAATTTTATTTTCTACAGTGGCATAGAGTGAATCCCTCTGGCAATATATTAATTTCCTACTCATAGACATATAGCACAACTTTTTTTCTTCTAGAATATTATTATATAGCCTACTATTTTTGTACTTGTTTTTAGAATTGAAAAATTTCTACTTATAAAAAAATTCCGAAAATTAGCTGTACAGTCATGTCAAAAATTCGATGTCGAGATTTTGATGAATATATACGTTTTGAGGTCCCCTGAATAAAAAAAAGTGGCTTTCGCGACATGCCGAAGGCGAGCAATTGCAGAATTTCCAAACAGTGAGCAAGAATAAATTTGATCCATTTGCTGGCCGAAGGCGAGCAATGGGCTCCAGGGGGCGCAGCCCCTGGAAAGCTTGAAAGCCCGCTGAAGGCGGACTTTGTCACTTGTTTTTTTTTTTTTTTAATATACGAACGGTTTATTTTACGCGAAAAAGAGACCTGAAATAGTTCTCCTTCTAAAATGAAATTTTTTCATATATATTTCATATTCGTATCGCTCACCAAATCTTTTACGAATAGAAATAATATAAACATAAACTCTTAAGCACCCTCTTTTTTTATCGTGTTGGGGCCCAAAGATTGATAAATTTGACTGATGAATTGGATTCTAAATGATTAAAGAAAAGAATCTTTGCTTGAGGGGGGGGGAGGGCTATAGGGTTTGTTTTGAGTAGGAACATAGCAGAAAAATTGAAAATTATTATTCAATTCGGAGTTTTTTTTTCTCTTTTGCAAGCAACTTGACTCACCTGAGAATATTTTATAATTTAAGATATATCTTAAGATATTTTGTAATTCTATATAATACAGTTAAAACGTTTTCTGCGGTAAATGTATCCGCTGACATACTTTAATGAAAAAAGAGCAATAAGCAATTAATTTTAATTTTTGAAATATGTGCATTTCTTAGATAAATATCAAATAACCAGGTTTATAGAACAAAATATAAGATTTTGCTGAAGAAAAAACACCACCATAGCTTGTAAATTTAAACCTCAAATATTTGTAATTTACTCCCACCCCGTTACTCTCTTTACATGTAAGTATGTAATTCAATGCATCTTTAAAGGAAAATATCTCTTTGAGGCTTTTTATGAATGAAAATTATTTTACTTATTTGTGATAAAAAAAAAAAAAATAAAAACCACCCACTCTAAGATTATAGAAGTGAAACTTTTTTCTCTAAATTAGCAATCACTATATGATAAAGATTGGGTAATTGTTCAAATAGTTTTCCACTAAATTCTCGAAATATTTTTTTTTTTTTTTTCATTTTCTGGCTACGTATTAAAGATTTTAAATGATTTACCTTTTTTTTTTTAATTTTTTCCATACGAAAGCTTAAATAAATAACAAATGTCTCAGGAGGGAAACACTTTATCATAGATACTTGGTTTTTTTCTTTAAAAGATATCCACCATCTCCGATAGATTTATTTTCAAATTAATAACAAAAAAAAAGTCTAGTAATCGCACTTGACTTATCGCCGTTAACTTTTTTTTTTACTCCTGTTACTGCCGTTACTAAAATAAATTTATATTTAATTTCTTTCTCATAAATTTTTTTATTTAAATTTCATTCATTGATTTTAAAATTTTGAGAATAAATAGCAATGGGCGTGAACTCGTTATGTGAAAAGAATGTAAAAAAAATCTCTACACCTTTATCAAAGTCGCTTTTGTCTTTTGTCCTTTTCACGAAACAAGGCAGTTGATACTTGAGCTCTAATTAATCTTTTTTTTTTTTTTTAATAGCATATATTTATTTCATTGTGAATTACTCCATATTTCCTTTTTTTTTTTGGAGGTCAAACCATTGACGTCATTTTGATATTTTGTAGGAGTGAAGGAGCAAAGCTTCTTTTTAAGTCCCCAAATGGGACAAAACTAAATTTGTCATAAAAAGAAATATTTCAAAATCTTGAAGTTAATGCCTTTTCTATACTATATAAAAAAATCTGGCGTGACTGGTCGCACAGCACACATTACCGAAGATAATAGAAAGTTGTGTTCTGTGCTTGCCACACCAGATTTTTTGTGTCAACATATATTTAGTTTCCACCGATATACATGTATTAAAATTCATAAAATTTATAAACATGGGAATATTTATATTTTTTACCATGGCAACCATTTCTCCTATCTTTCCTATGAAGTACAACTTTTCTTTTAATTTTTTTCCTTTAAATTAAAAACTTTAAGGAAATTAATTTAACCCCCCAAAATTTTTTTTATGAGTAAAGTGTGCTTCAAACAATTTTGAGGGCAAAATGAGAATATAAATTAGAAAAAGTAATTGATTTTTGAATTTTAATCAAAATCGTTAGAGCGAATTTTGAGAAAATTCGAAAAAAACTGAAAAAGTACATCAGCAAAGTACTAGTACTTTTTGTCCGATTTTGTTTAAAAGTTTATTTTCTCGCTCCAGGGTGGATGTCTAACTTAAATATAAAATTTCAGCCTCATAGCTCAATTCTTTCATTCTTAAAATTAAACACACGCACACACAGACAGACAGTCCATGTTCCAAAAACCAGTTTTTTTTATTCAGGGGACCTTAAAACGGGTATATCCATCAAAATATCGACATCAAATTTTTGACATGAATCCAATACTTTCTCTATATATATAGAGGTAAGAGAAAGTAATATATAGTCTTCCTCAAGATGTTGAGAGATTATCTTCTCTCTATCTCACAGCTCATAATTTCTAAATATTTCATGAAAAGATAATTATTTATAAATTAAAAAAAAAAAAAAAAAATACCAAGCCTACTGCATATTAAATATTATCACTAAACATTTAATTCCAATATGATATGATGTAATAAAACTGTCAAACATTTTAATTAGTCCGACTTGTCTAGTTAAACTTATCATTTCTATAGTAGAAATAAATCTCGAACTACGTCACAGAAATTGGCACATTTTTCTTTCGTTCATCTCAAACTCTAGAACTCTCGATTATATAAGAATACTAGCTGATCAACCAGCAAAAGTAATTAAAGATCATCATCATTTTTAAATTCATAAATAGGGAATTTGGTCACTTATGATATTTTTTCCATTGACAATAAAATATTTCCATCAGTGTGATATCTTTAATATTTATTTATTTTTACATGGTGGTGTTGGAAAAGGGCCGCCCGGTTGTTTCTGTGAAGGGCTGATCAATATTCTGACGCGGCTCCCTATACATCTGCAGAAGCACAACCTGATTGTTTCGATCCTCTGACGATGTTAAACCAACAAATCAAATCACTCGAATAAATTTAATATCATAATTTATAATTTTAAGATTTAAAATTATTATTTTTTTCATTTCTTAATCTCATACACTATAAAGATTAATTAATATTATTGAATATGATTTACATTCATCTCTACATTCTCTTCAATATATTTTTTTTTTTTTTATTTTTCGTATAGAATATGCAGGTTTATTTATTACTAATCGATAAATAAATTCTGGTTCCATTGACGAATTTGGAGGTAACTCCAGGAGAGACCTCCGAGCTAAAAAGATCATTTTTGACACTATGTCTGTATGTGCAATATCTGTGATCAATAATTTCAAAACTTTCAATTAGAACTTTTGCTGGATCTATACATATAGAAGAAATATTGGGCTTGTTATTTTAAAATTGTCCATTTCTAAAAAATATATAGGCTTTAACCAAGTACCTGAAAGTGTCAACTGTTGCAAAATATATTTTTTAAGCAAAAATCCTGGCTGCAGTTCTTCTATTTTTATTCCTGATTTGTCAAATACTCTTTTAATTGTGCTTGTTATCCTTTAATTCATTCTATATGCCGAAATACCAGGCAGGATCCAGGAGAAAAAGTAAATATAAAGATATAAAATAAAAACTATTTTTTGTTCTCTCTTGCAAAGTAATAATCCTGGCTGATTCTATTCAAAACATAAATATAAACAAAGAATTCGTATGAAGCATGAATATGATCCTCAACACTGTAAAGCTCATTCTTTTGATAGCTATTTTTTAGATTATTTTATTTAATAAAAAAAAACTTTTCAGCTATAAGTTGTTCTTGTATTAAATAAGGTGAAAGGGATGTGAAGAGTTTTTTTAAGTCCACAACCAAACAAAATACATAATATACTCTTATCTAACTAATAGTTGATAAGTTTTTCTCTCATAAATAAAATTTTCAAATATTACAATCATAAAGTGAGTTTTATACTTTGAAAGCTGAATACTTCAATCGTGGATGAATTTTTTTAATTTTTTTTAGTAATACCTTCGTAAATTAGTAGGCTATACAATATTTTTTAAAACAATGGTCAAGTTCTGGCTACTTCTATCATTAAAATAATTTATCTTATATTAAAAAAAATTCAATATTTGAACAAATATCCATAATTGAGAATAAAGTCTAGGTCAGATAGATAATTGGAAATTTGATTTTAGATTTTCTTTTTGTTTATTGAATGAATCACACAAAAGGTAGAATGGAGTATTTCGAAATATTTCTTTCAATGGGATATTATTTCCAAGAGAGAATGCCTAACAATAAATATCTTCTCTAAAATAGTGAATCGTCCGGGTGCAAATAGAAAGGAATTCATCTAAATTCTATACGAACATTAGCATACTAAGAATTTCAATACATCTATCCTGTCTGATATATGAATACAGACTCTCAAACGCGAATGAATAAATGATACTATTGTCTTCTGTAGTGCCGACCCCGCAGAGAGACATTAAGGGAAGGAAGGATATTATTTGTTCTTCTGTAAAACAAGACATAGACCTTTAGAAATATATTTGATTGTAATTACGTAATCAAAGAATAATTCTTCAAAATATTATAATTTTTTTAGTCTTTTTTTTTGGTGCTATAAATTAAAAATTAAAGAAAGCTAATTAAAACTATTTAATAAAAGTAAAAGTTTTTATTCCATCCTTTGAATACTAATTATTCAAGAGCAAAGTTATATCATAATGAAGGATTGTTATTTTATGAAAATGCATTTTTTGTCTCTATTGATTCACAATCAAAGATTTTTTTTTTTTTTTTTAAGAAAAAAGTAAAGTTTGAATTCTAATCTAAAATGCAATTATATTTTATTTAAAAGGAATTGAATTCGGTGAAAAGAGCCGATTAAATATTCATCCAAGTTCACCTCTAACATTTAGATTAAATATTTTTACTTGCCTCTTCAATGTTTCATTGTTTTTATTTTTAATGGAAATATTAGATCAAAAAATGTTTTAAAAGCTTTTTGATAGTAGTGAATATTTAGGCTTTTTCCCAATATTTTGATATAGATTTTTTTTTTCGATAGTTTTAGCCTAAAGGATTGTTTTGACGAGAGGGCGGTGAGCTGGAGTGTCATTAACTGTTTTTATACTTCTCAATTAAAATTACATTACTACTAATTGAAATAAATTTTACATTTATGAGATCGAAAGGTTAGAATTTAAAATATCCTATTTTTTTTTTTTTTAAACCAAAGGGCCTTTTTCGCTTAATTATATTTCCTCCTGTTATTTTAATGTTCTTTTCTTCTATTTGTCACTCATATGAAAAATAAACCCTCAAATAGCCTGAAACAAAAAAAATAAAAAAAAAAAACGTTAGTATTTAGCAAAATTTTCAAAATTATCATAGATTGAGCACTGCTTTCCATTTGTCGTAGGATCCTTGTCATTTTGTGGGGTGACTGTTGTATATTGGAACAAAATTAGGGGGTGGCTTGGTGTATTTAAATAAGTTCAGTTTTTTGGACCACCCTAATGTGGCACTTCAAAATTAGATTATCTTGCTGAGTGAGGCTTTTGAAGGAATTTGAATTTTACTTATGCTTAAATTGATTATTTTTTGGATCAAGGTTATTAAATTGTCGAAACAACCTTGATAAATTTTTAAGTAGGTAGAGTGATCCTTTTATTTTTAGAAAGAGCGCCCAGAGCCGGGGTAGATTTGAGAAAATTTTATCAGCCTCATTTGAATAGTGAATTTTATTTTATTTTTTTATAGTCTTAGCGTACCGAGGGGGGGGGGGAGGGCGGTCCTCCAGGTCCCCCCCTCGGCTCCCCTTCCTTATATACGCCCCTGCATGGCGCCGACTGGGGGGGGGCAGGCTTGCCCCCCCCTGGCATCCTACAGGGGGGCAGAGGGGGGCAAAATTTCTTCTTTTATTTCATTTATTTTTAAAAATGATATATTTTTACTTTTGAAAAATAAAATCTTCTAAATTAAAAAAATTAAAAGAGTAAGAAATTCATTTTTTTTCAAATTTTTCCAAAAATTTTTGATAAAATCACTAGCAAATTTTTTAAAATTTTAATTTTATTAAAATTGTGATTTTATTTAAAATTTTTAAAGTTTTATAGTAGATTTGTTTTTGTTTTATACTATTTGAACATATTAAATTATTTTAATTTCCCCCCCCCCTGATTCAAATTCGTTCCGGCGCCCCTGCGCCCCTGCAATTAATGCATCCCTTAGGAGTTATTTATTAATACTTCTCCACATTTCTTAATTCTATTTGCTACTTAAACAAAAATTTCCTAACTTTTATTTAATTCCTTCCTTCATTTCATCTTTTTTTTTATTATATAGAAATTACGATTAAAACAAAATCCTACGGAAGATTGTTTGTAATCGATCTTATTATTCTTTTTTATCTAACGGCTTTCATTTTAAATATAACCAAATCCGTTGAACAGATTGCTAAATTTTTCATCCTGTAACCGCACTTATAGTGACGGAGCATTACACGTATTACTGTAATAGCGTAATTATTCACATCAAGACAAATTTTCATTCAACTTATTTCAAATACCTTTTTTTTATGAATTTAATATTTCTCCAACACTCAAGAAAAAAAAATCCATTTCATTATCAAGGTTTTTTTTTTTTTTTTTTTTTTTTAAAAACATTCACACTTTTTTCTCATTCACACTCACACACACACACATTCACGCAGTCTTTTCGGCAACTTAGGCCATTTAAGACTTTTTGACGATAACCGTTATGAATATATATTATTATTTGGGGTCCAGGCATTTTATTTAAGCCATTTGGTATCCAAATGCCTTAAATAAAATTATCGGACTACCTGGGGTCCGAACCCGCGACGTTCGGTATAGAAGGTAGGCACGCTACCGACTACTCCAAGCCCCGTGGGCTTTATCAAGGTTAAAAAACTTGTAGTAATATAAAAAAAAATTCTCTTGACAATTTAATGGAGTGTTTTTAGAGCGAGAAATAGCATACAAATATTTTTGACGCTGACGTTTTCTGAATATATTTGCGATGGAAATTTAGGGATAATTCATTTCTATTTATTTATTTTTTTTAAGATCTATATGGTGACATTTAGAAAACAAATTTAATATTTTTGCTTTTTCCCACTAAGATTAAAAATTTTCATTTCAATAACCAATTTGATATCCAAACAATTTTTTTTAAATATTCCTTGATTCTTAAAAAATTTAACATTATATATAAATTGGGTGTTAAAAAGTGAAGTAATAATATCAGCGTTAAAAAATGTCATTCTCTAAACCAAGTTTTAACAGCGACGTTAACATTTTACTTTTTAGCACCAGGTGTTAACTATCCATATGAAGATAGCTATGTTTTCTGCTTGTTCGTGTTTTTACACCACTCGATAACTTCTCTCGCGAATGCTCATTACTAACTTGATTTGTTATTCAGTAGGCCTATCTGACATGCCAGCGTTAAAAAATGCTCTTTTTTAAAATTTCCTTAAAGGTCTTTTTCGGCATCGAAGGCCATTTAGACCCCGTCTCTATTTATTTCAATTAGATTGGTAGCCAATCCAATTGAAATAAATTTTTGTCGCATGAGACGGGATGCGAACCCTTGACCTTTGGTACCAGAAGCTAAAGCTCAGCTACAGGTCAAGGGTTATGCTATTCTCTAAACCAAGTTTTAACAGCAACGTTAACATGTTGCCTGTCAAAATCATAAGCTTACTTTTTGGTTAAAGACGCCATTTTGATGCATACTGCCTAGGCATGACATTAATCTTTAACACTATTGACTGAATGTTAACCCTTTGGTGTTAAAGTTTATGCTTACAGAATAGCAATTTGAGGCAGGGAGATATTAAATTGTATTAACGCCGATTTCAGATGTTGGAAGTTAACGTTTTTGATTAGAGAATAGATCCGTTAGTCTGGTTCCAGACTTTTTCAATGAGTGTCGATTGTTTTCCATAGCTATATAAATAAATATTCCTCTCTTCTTACTTTTTTTGAAATAGAGCCCAAAATGATCGTGAGGTTTCACTCAAAAATGATTCTAATACCAACAGAATACAATTTAAACTCTACATTTTCTTTTATACCTCTACTTATTTCATTACACTTGGTAAAGATAGCTTTATTTTCATAATACATGATGCATATTTTTAAATAAGATTATATAACAAGTTCAAAATATTTAAATTAGGGCAATACATCATAACAACAACACTTTTCATTGAGTTGTTAACAAATTTCTATGATAAAGATTTTATAGAAACAAGCGCAATTAAGAATAAAAAAATTTGAAGAATTGAAGAATAAAAAATTTGCACTTATCCCTTAATTTATCATCCTTATTTAAATATTTTTAAAAATCTTTCAATAAAAAGAAATTTTCTTGGAAAGTTGTTTCCAAATGTGAATAATAAATCAAATATAAATTAAGGAGTTGGCGTGTCTGAATTGAAATATCGCATCCATCCGCTACCGAAATACTTTCATTTCTATAATTGAGCCTCTCCGAAGTTGAAGTAAACAAAATTATACATAGTTTAAGTAAATAACTTGGATTAAAAAAAAAAGCCTCGTTGAATCTGGTTGCTTTTGAAAGTAAAATTACTTAAAATGTGTTTTGAATTATTTAAAAAAAAAAATTTTTATTTATCATTTATTGTAATCGAAAAAATAGACCCCATCCCTACTTGTTTCAAATGATTGGTAATATAAAATATTTAAAAAAAAAAAAAAAATATTGTTCTGTCAATCGGGAAGCACCTGCTTTTTCCTATTTTATTTTTGCTTTTATGCAAAGCCTGCCCCCCCCCCCCCCCCCCCCTTATGCAAAGCCCCCTGTCTTCATTGCTCACATACCTTTTTACTAAAGTCCCAATTCTTTATTTCTCTTCCATTATCTATTAAATTTATTTTTAAATGAGCCCTTAGCTAATTTGAACTAAATATTAACCACTGGCGGTTTAGATCACTTATCCCTTACTGAGCTCCGGTCCCAGAGAGTCTGGTTACTATTTTCAGACAGAAAAAACATTAATATTATAATTTAATAAAACAGTCTTTAACAAAATCCTGAGACCACCATTATTTTAAATATAATTTAAGCATTTTAACTCAAATCATGAATTGGTTGTATTTTTTCTAATCAAAAAAATTTGAATGCCAAACTTTAAGTGATTCTTACGAATCATGACCCCCGGGAATCGAACCCACGATCTCCAACCTTTCCTGGGTTCAATTTCCGGGGCGATGGGGCGCTTGGCCCACCAACAAGTCATACAGTCTTGTTAAACATATCTATGACTAGTTAAGTCCGAATCGAGGTATATTGAATGCTAATATTTTATTCAAATGAATAGAACACGGGAACATGATAGGCCAAAGTCCAAATTTCTTTGTTTATATTTTTTACGATTTCTATGCTTTTGAAAAACATGATAGGTCTAATAATATTTGCACTTTAAAAAACACCGTACAATGGAATAACCTATTGTAAACAAAAATGGTCTGTTGAAAAATTGCAAAAAATGGACTTATCATGTTTTTCCTGTGTACTCTTCAAATATACAGTAAATATCTCGTAAAATATTTAAATTTATTTTGCGTTTTAATTGAGAAAGTGAAAGTAATAAAAAATCATCTTTCGAAAAATTTAATTAAAAAAAAAAATGAAAAGATACTTCTGTAGGTAATTAATAATGTCAGAAATTTTTTATTAATTTTTTTAAGACATTTAATGAACATTTTTTTAATCTTCAAAAAAATTCTTTTTTTCTCTTAGTTTAGGTAACCAAGTCTTGATTTGAATTTCGCCCCCTTCCCCCCCCCCCCTTCCGAGCTTCACAGAGAAGTCAATTACTGTCCATAAAATGTCTTTTGTAAGACCGGTTAAATTGTAATTTGTTCGTTATTTACGGTTCACGAGAGCCGAACTCAGGCCGAAAGGAGCAAATTCATTGCATACGTATTCCTTCTCTCTCTCTCTCTCTCTCTCCTTCTTCCGTTTGTGAACAAAGATATAACAAATTCTAACTGTAGCACTTTGGGAAAGAGAACGCTGCACTCTTGTGCTATCATCATCATCGTTAATTGAACTTAATCCCGCTATACTTGTTGCGGTCATCTTATAGGCCTATATTCAATAATCTTGTTTGAAATTTTATAAAAATTATTTCTTAAAAAAAATAAAATAGTTCTTGGGAAAAGATATTCTTTGAAATACCGCCTCATTTTCCACGGTGAAGATCAAACATTCTTCCTTAAAAAAAAAAAAAATTAATTGCAATAAATGGAATTCTTTAACCATGTTCTACATATCAGGAAAATTGCGCGCTCTCGAAACAAAATATCTTTTGCTAAAGTGGAGCCTTTCTCAAATAGGACATTTCTTAAAAATTTATTTAACATCTTTTCCGACACCTGAGGCCATTTATTTCGTCCTTATGTATTTTATATGTAAGCTGATTCAGACGAGTTTTTATTCAAATTAAATAGACTTTGGAGCTTCTTCGCCTAGGCCTTCGACCAAAAATTATAGAAACGTTTTTATTTTTTTTAACTAACTTTAAAATAAAAACCTTTTTATAATTTTTTGGCCGAACATCCGTCAAAGGCGAAGAAGCTTCAAAACCAATTTAATTTTATTTATTTTAATTGATTGGTTTCCAATTTAATAGGGATAAATTTCTCGCCTAGGACGGGATGAAGGGGCGAAACTTTGACCCTCGGCACCAGAAGCTAATGCTCTCATTTGAGTAAGGAATTTTCATAAATTATATTGGAAGAGGAGGAGAGTTAGCAATAGAAAATAAAGCAATGGTTGATAGTTGGATTCCCAACATTATCAATTTGATACGAAAACATTGGGTCTAGCAATCGCTCTTAGGGGTTCGGGTTTTAAGAAAATTCTTCTAGTTTAACGTAAATAGGAATTTTAATTACTATTCTTTTTATTTACACTACTATTTATTTATACCAATTGGTATCTAATTGATATATTTAATTAATAATTGAATAAAAAAATGCTGATAATTTTAAATTGCATTCCCTTGTAGGCACATATTCATTCATAAACATTTCTAAGCTGAATCTTAATATAGAATTTTATTTTGTTTTTTAATAGTAAAAAAATTCCGTATATTATAAGGCCCACAATGAAAAAAAGCCTCAAACAAAAACCTTGCTCTGTATAATTGATGTTTCAACTTTAATTATTTTCCTTTTCGTATTATTATCCGATATAGGCTTATAATTAATCAAACAAAAACTTTAATCATGCTAACTCGCAAGAAATTATAAAAATATCTTTGTTTTTTTGGCACAAAGTTCAAACACAAAGAGTTAAAATTTCGCATGTTTATGAAAAAAAACAAAACATAAATAGTCATATATTCCTTTATTTCCATATTTTGATGAATAAGCTTTTTTTTTCATTTTCATATGTCCTTATTAGCGAGTTCCGGTTTGTATATAAATTAAATTCACGATACGCTAATATGTAAACGTCGTCTTCTTTAAATAACCGCTAGTCGTATGAAGCAATATACTTTAAATGCCAAGAAATGTTTGTGGATTAGTAATTTGTACTCAATGCGAGTCTTTCTTTCACTTTTGCTTTTGTCCCAGTCCGATTAAATCATTTGATACAATTACTCAGGACAAAAAATATCATTCATCCCTTAATTATATTTCTTGCCCGCCGCCGCCATGTTAACAAGTGAATAATTGCAGGCCATCTAAAAGAGAGCTTCCTAGATAACAACTCACAGAGAAAAAAAGCCTTTTGGATTAATTATCAGATGCATGGGATGTCCTCTCTTCCCCGGGCTAGGACAGTAAACCCCATCCCATTTTTCTCTCTTTTTTTTATTATTATCCTTAATACTTGCTGCTTTTCTTTGTTCTTTAACTAATGGACTATCATTTGACCGACTTTTTTCTTCCATTGTCTTTCTAACAAACTTGGAAACTCAAAAATATCTGTTTTCTAGAGATTATTTGGACTTTTTTTTTTTATTTAAACAACAAAAATAAATATTAATAATGAATAAATAAATATCTTTTATTTGACTTCTTTAAAACTTGAGAAAAAATATTATCTTCTCTTTAGTTTGTCTTTGATAATTTTTTTTTTCTAATTCGTTCTCATTAGGTTTTGGTCAGTTCAACATAACTTTTATTTGCCCGGTGAGTGCGGAGAAAAAGAAGGGGGGGAGGGTAAAATGATGTTTAGGTAATTTCGGAAGATATTTTAATCATGAAGACACGCCTATATCATTTGAAATGCAAGTCCAATTCCACTAGGACTAACTGACATCAAGTTTGATGAAATTACGTTTAAGCCAATCGGTAGTTGCTATGGTACTAAATTTGTTCAGGAAATTGCGATTAGAGAGTGTAGCTACAGACTTTAGGGAAACAGACTCACAATCTTACTTTTTACTTTCTCTTATCTTAACTTATATATATGAAATATATGGAGAGAAAGTATTGCGATTATGTCTAAAATTCGATGTCGAGATTTTGATGGATATACATGTTTTGAGGTGCCCTGAGTCCAAAAAAGTGACTCCCGCAAATTGGTCTGTCTGTGTTTGTGTGTCTGCTTGTGCATCGATTTTAAGCTTGAAGGAATTGAGCTACCGGATTGAAATTTTATCTTTAATTTAGGTACCCTCCCTGACGCTCAAAATAAGCTCTTGAACAAAATCGGCCACAAAGTACTAGTATTTTACTGATGTGCTTTTTCAGTTTTTTCCGATTTTCTCAAAATTTACTCCAAAGATTTTGATTAAAATACAAAAATTAATTATTTTTTAGATGCTCTTTAAAATGTATATTCTCATTTTGTCCTTGAAATCTTTTGAAGCACTCTTTATTCTTGTACTGCATAGAAAAAAGTGAAGACTTTTTCGGTTTTTTCGATTTTTTCAAAATTCCCTGCAACAATTTGGATTAAAATTCTTAAATCATCAATTTTTAAGATGCTATTTAAAAAGTGTATCAATAAACTTTTTCGTGAAAATTGTTTGAAATACACTTTACTGATGTATTTTAGATTTTTACTTATGAAATGAAATGGTCAAGTTTGGAACTAAGGTACTATGCAAACTAAATATATCTCGACACAAAAAAGTATGATGAGTCTAGTCACACCAGATATTTTTGTGTAAAAATTTACAATAATGAAAAAAATTTATATGTCTACTTGTTAGTAGGAAAATTTGATTAATACGACATATTTAATTTCAGTATAACTTAAAAAAATTGAAATTTTAATTTATATGATAATATTAGAAAGTAGTGGTTCGTTAATTTAAGCAAAAAAAAAAAAAAAGTTATAAATTAACAGGACCAAAGTCTCAAATCTTTATAATTACTGCTCTGGCTATTCTCTAAAATTAAACGGATAAAACTTCAAAGATCAGATCTTAAGCCTCTTTTAGGGATAATTACTTTGGAACAAAAACTGCTCAACAGCTAAGGGTTTTTTTTTTTTGGTCTCTTGAACACACGAAAACTTATCAAAAGAGAAATATATCACTCCCTGCAAGAATAATCTAATTGGAGGAAATGTATGATATGGAGATATGAAAAAAGATAAAATCTTTTTGTTCTCTTTAAAACAATATAGTATAATAAATATGATATAAAAGTAAGATAAAAAAAAAAGAAAATTTTTTGCTTCACTTCTTCTGAAGAAGGTCGAAACGTCAGGAAAGTTTTAAAAATAATAAATTATTTTTT